>PITA01019128.1:0-38458 GCA_004023965.1 Spilogale gracilis | reverse complement strand
CTTAAAAAAAAAAAAAGCAAGCATTTAGAATGTGAAATAAACGGGCCCCTGGGTGGCTCAATAGTTAAGCATCTGCCTTCCTTTCAGGTCATGATTCTGGACGCCCGAGATAGAGCCCCGCATTGGGCTCCCTGCTCGGCGGGAACCCTGCTTCTCCCTCTCTCACTCCCCCTGCTTGTGTTCCCTCTCTGGCTAGGTTTCTCTCTGTCAAATAAATAAATAATCTTTTTAAAAAATTAAATCTTGGGGCGCCTGGGTGGCTCAGTTGGTTAAGCAACTGGTTTCGGCTCAGGTCATGATCCTGGACACCCGGGATAGAGTCCCACATGGCATCGAGTCCCACATCCGGCTCCCTGCTCGGCAGGAAGCCTGCTTCTCCCTCTCTCAGTCCCTCTGCTTGTGTTCCCTCTCTAGCTGTGTTTCTCTCTGTCAAATAAATAAATAAAATCTTTAAAAAAAAAATTAAATCTTTTGGGCGCCTGGGTGGCTCAGTGGAAAAGACTCTGCCTTCGCCTCAGGTCATGATCTCGCGGTCCGGGGATCAAGGCCCGCATCAGGTTCTCTGCTCGCATCAGGTTCTCTGCTCGGCAGGGAGTCTGCTTCCTCCTCTCTCTCTGCCTGCCTTTCTGCCTACTTGTGATCTCTCTAATAAATAAATAAAATCTTTAAAAAAAATGGGGCACCTGGGTGGCTCAGTTGGTTGAGCAACTGCTTTTGGCTCAGGTCATGATCCCGGAGACCCGGGATTGAGCCCCACATCGGGCTCCCTGCTCCGCGGGAAGCCTGCTTCTCCCTCTCTCAGTCCCTCTGCTGTGTTCCCTCTCTGGCTGTGTTTCTCTCTGTCAAATAAATAAATAAAATCTTTTAAAAAAATTAAATCTTTTAAATCTTTTTTAAAAAATTTTAAAAATTAGGGTGCCTGGGTGGCTCAGTGGGTTAAAGCCTCTGCCTTATGCTCAGGTCACGATCTCAGGGTCCTGGGATCAAGGCCCACATCAGGCTCTTTGCTCAGAAGGGAGCCTGCTTCCTCCTCTCTCTCTGCCTGCCTCTCTGCCTACTTGTGATCTCTCTCTCTGTGAAATAAATAATCTTTAAAAAAATTTTAATTAAAAGGAATGTGAAATACACATAAGAGTGCCATATAACACTGATTGCCAGGATGCCTGGGCAGCTCAGCATCTGCCTTTGGCTCAGGTCATGATCCCAGAGTTCTGGGATCAAGTCCTACCATCGGGCTCCCTGCTCCATGAGGAGCCTGCTTCTCCCTCTGCATGCCACTCCCCTGCTTGTGCGCATGCTCTCTCCCTGACAAAATTTTTTTTAACAAGGAACTGCCAATTGCATCTTTTGCTTTTATACAAAACCATAACATCATTTAGAAGATCTCAATTTTTGAACTACTTATAGGGTATGAACATGGGCTCTTTTAATTTCGTTTATGAACAACTACCAAAGACTGAAGCATTCCAAAGCTACACTCACAGTCATCAATTATTTTTCCTCCAAAGCTTTTCATAGTCCTTAAAAACTTGTCCACCAGGGCACCTGGCTGGCTCAGTCAGTAGAGCATGCGACTCTTTCTTTGGGGTTGTGAGTTCAAGCCCCCCGTTGGGTGTAAAGATTACTTAAAAATAAAATCCTGGGGCGCCTGGGTGGCTCAGTTGGTTGAGCGACTGTCTTCGGCTCAAGTCATGATCTTGGAGACCTGGGATGATCGAGTCCCACATCGGGCTCCCTGCTTGGCAGGAAGCCTGCTTCTCCCTCTCTCACTCCCCCTGCTTGTGTTCCCTCTCCGGCTGTGTTTCTCCGTCAAATAAATAAAATCTTTAAGATAAATAAATAAATAAAATAAAATCTTAAGGGCGCCTGGGTGGCTCAGTGGATTAAAGCTCCTGCCTTCAGCTCAGGTCATGATCTCAGGGTCCTGGGATCGAGGCCCACATGGGGCTCTCTGCTCAGCAGGGAGCCTGCTTCCTCCTCTCTCTCTGCCTACTTGTGATCTCTCTCTCTGTCAAATAAATAAAAAATAAAATCTTAAAAAATAAATAAATAAAATCTTAAAATAAATACCTGTCAAATTAAGGACACCATATCAAAAACAACTGCAATGATGGCTACTGTTTTTAGCCTAATATTCTTTAATGCATAGTAATCCCAGTGTGTAGTATTTTTGTGTGTTTTTCTAGATTTTATTTATTTATTCGACAGAGAGAGAGAGAGTAAGAGAGCCCAAGCAGGGAGAGTGGCAGGCAGGCAAAGGAAGGAGAAAAGCAGGCTACCTGCTGAGCAGGGACCCTGACAGGCTTGGATCCCAGGGGATCCCAAACCCTGGGATCACGACCTGAACCAAAGGCAGCTGCTCAACTGAGCGAGCCGCCTAGGTGCCCCCATAATGTTTTTTTATGTGTTTTTAACCCCTTTAGCGTGATAAAGCCCAACTGACAATGTCACCTAATGACAGGGACTATGTAATCTAGGTGACCACTGTCTATCCTGTCTCTGCAGGCACTTTAAGTACCAACTGATAACAATGAACCCTCTTGAGAATCTGAAGAAACACATATATTCTGTACATAATTTAATAGGGGTCTCACACTTCTACCCTATCTATAAGCCCTAGATTAAAAACAAGCAATAGCTTTTTTTTTTAAAGATTTTATTTATTTATTTGACAGAAGCACAGCAAGAGAGGTCAAGCAGGAAGCCTGATGCAGGCTAGATCCCGGGGCTAGATCCCGGGTCTGCGGGATTATGACCTGAACCAAAGGCAGATGCTTAACAACTGAGCAGCAGGTGCCCCCAAGCAATAGCTTTTTAAAATACCAACTGTAGGGCACCTGGGTGGCACAGTCAGTTGAGCATTGGACTCTTGGTTTCAGCTCAGGTTATGATCTCACAGTAGTGAGAACCAGCCCCATATCAGCCTCCCCACTCACAGGGGACTGTGCTTGAGTTTCTCTCTCCCTCTACTCCTAGGTTCTCTCTCTATAAAAATAAACAAAATCTTATAAATAAATAAATAAAATCTCAACTGTATTAATTTCATATAATAAACTAAATCCACAGAAAATAACCTTTGGTCTACCAGTGATTACGTGGCCCACAAATCTGGTCAGAAATGCTACCATTCCACTTCCGATTTCATGACAGATTTAATGAACTAAAGAAAAGGGGCACCTGGGTGGCTCAGTAGTTAAGCTCCTGCCTTCGTCTCAGGTCATGATCCTGGAGGCCTGGGATAGAGCCCCGCATTGGGCTCCCTGCTCGGCAAGAAGCCTGCTTCTCCCTCTCTCACTCCCCCTGCTTATGTTCCCTCTCTGGCTGGGTTTCTCTCTGTCAAATAAATAAGTAAAATCTTTTTAAAAAATGAACTAAAGAAAAGACTCGCAAAATTAAGTAGACCTACTTAAATAACCTGCAGTTGTTTGTAAAATACTGACACCAACAAAACCTCCAAAAGTGAACTAGCGAGGGGATAAAATATACACAAATTCCTCAACAAAATATTAAAATGGCCAAAAAACAGCCAAGTATGAAAAAACTTAGTCCTCTTAACATCAACTCTCTACCGGGGTGCCTGGATGCCTCAGTCAGTTGTGTCTGCCTTCGGCTCAGGTCATTTTCCCGGGGTCATGGTACCAAGCCCTGAGTGGAGCCCCAGGTCTGGTTCCCTGCTCTGTGGGGAGCCCAATTCTCCCTTACCCTCTGCCACTCCCCCTGCTTGTGCATGTTCTATCTCGAATAAATAAAATCTTTAAAAAATAGTAATTTTTAAACAAAAGATCAGCTCTCTAACACTTGCCCCACTAAAAAAGGGGGGTAATCTTAGTTTACAATATAGTATAATCTGAGATTATGCCAAAATCTTTTCTCCAAGTGTCTGAATTAACCTACAGTAATCATTTTTAGAGGGTGGGCTGTATCACAAATATAAACAGGCAGGAACAGAAGGCAACTACAGAAGTCACCCAAAAATAAAAGAGAACTATTAATTTTATGAACTGACACTTCAGGGGCTCCTGGGGTAGCTCAGTCAGTTAAGCGTCTGCCTTCAGCTCAGGTCACAATCTCAGGGTCCTGGGGTCAAGCCCCACCCCATCCGGCTCCCTGCTCAAGCCTGCTTCTCCCTCTCCCTCTGCCACTCACCCTGATTGTGCTCTCTCTCACATGCGCCCACAATGTCAAATAAAAATCTTTAAATAAAATAATAAATATAATAAATAAAAATAATAAATAAAAGAAATGACACTTCAATCTCAACAAGACAACTCTCAAATTATGTTACAGGATCAGTTTAACTCCAAATAAGTCTCTAAACTGTACCTTTTTCTTTCTAATACTTCTCCCTAGACACAAAATTATTTCTCCTTCAGTTTTCTTCTCAGTAGAGATTTTTCATGTAAAAAGCCCCAAGAAAGAGCATAGAATTAACACTTCCTCCCAAGAAAACAGTACGGGGAATCTGAATAATATGTAAGAAAAACACAGATTAAATAGTGAAGGTAGTTACCCTGGCTTTTTCTTTTTCTTTTTTTATTTCAGTGGACGTCAGATGTTGTCAACAGTCACTCAAAAGTCCAAAAGTCACTTGAAAAAAGCCAACTGGAAATTCTACAAGGTAGAATTTAAAGACCTGTGTCCTGTCTTTTACAATCAACCCCACACCAGCAGACATCCTCCCCCCAAGAGTAAAAATAAACAAACTCTCAGAATATGGCTGTTTAAAGTCATTTAAATCACTTTCACATACAAATAAATTGTAGAGGTTGTGAATCCCCTCCTACCACTTACTAATTAAGCAAGGTACTTGGCTTCACTATGCCTTGGATTCCTCCTGAAAAATAGAGTATTAGTCAGGGACGTCATACATCCTAGTTTCTCTGGGACAGTCCTAGTTTATACTATTATCCCAGAATGTATTCCAGTTAGTGTCACCTTTCATCCTCAGAAGTATCCTGGTTTGAGCAATAAATCATATGGTAATGAGTAACAGGGTCATGAAGATTAAGTGAGGTAATACATGTAAAGCATTTTAAGTGTCTGAAGGAAAGTAAGAGTTCAGTTGATGTTAACTATTGCTAATGTTAGTCAGTGTCAAATACTTTTTATAGAAGTTTTGATCATATAATGAAGAGAATTCCTACAATATTCCTTTTAAAAATAAATTATGCATTTAACTTCCCACATTCAATTTCCTGAAACTAAGTAGCACTAACTGCTTGAAATCAACACTAACCAATTTATCCCGAGATGGCAATATTATCAACTGCATTCACACTTTATCATACATAAGTTTTAGTAGAGGCTATATTAAGAGTACTGACAGGAAAGTAACTGAAAAGTAAAACTCTGCTTAGCACCAAACCAAGCCCCTTAATATTTTGCAGCCTTTCTCATCCAGGGTTCCACAATGTTAATTAACCACAGAACCATTTCCGAAATTTTCCCAAGAATGGTACAAAACTAGTATCTTTACAGATACACAGGAGAGAAACTAATTCATTACATACATTGGATGCCTTGGGGCATTATTCTGCTGTTGAACACCAGGGTCTTGTTATTCTTGGGAGTACAAAGGGGAAAATACGGATGAAAACATTCAATATTGAACAAAGACAGAATCTGGGGTAGAAGAAGACTGCATCACAGAATCTGAGGTAGAAGACTGCATCACTGGAAAAGTAATCTCCCACAGAATGAAGCTTAAGGGAACAATTAACATAAAATATATAAATTTGACTCATGGCTATGAAAAGCACTATATACTGTTTTACTTCATCTCTACTAATTTACTGTAGGTCAGCTATCCAACATCTAACAGTTCTTCGTATAAGAAAAGTTCTAGTTGTAGTTTATGAAAAGCAGAAAGAAAAAGGAAATGCAGAGACCAAGATTCCTGTCACTGATTACTAATGAACCTACTAATAATCAAAGACACCACTACTATTACTTATACAAGTAAATGTAATGTAATTAAAACAAGAAAATGTAATGAAGTGAAAAGATGAACTAGAATAGAAATTAGAAGCAAACAGAGATATTGACACAAGGAAAGAGAATTATTTTTAAGGTACCATTAAATAACAACAAAATCCCCTTACAAAATCAATCAGAGCAGTGAATTATAAAACAATCATTTTTATTTCAAATCTAACCACTCAAAAACAAGGTGAATGATTGGGGAACTATTCTCACTTAGCTTGTATAGAACATAAATGACATAAGGGAAGAAAATTCAGTGAAACCACTCAATCTTGCATAGTATGACCCCCCCCCCAAATCAAGAATACAATTCAACATATTATTGCACAAACTTTTGTAAAATGAGCACAAACAAAACCGATGCTCAGATTTATTTCAATTAATCTTTTAGTGCAAAACACAATTTAGACCTTTCATTAGGCAGCAACTCCTCTAACCCAGTGTAAAACTCTGCATTTACCTTGCACTACATGTGAAAAAATAATTTTGCAATATAAAAATGATATATGCTTTCTGGTGATAGATAACTAAACCTCTTCGTTAGGGAAACTAGTGACCTTTAGAGTCTCAATTTCCCCATTTGTAAAATGATAATAACCACCTATCTTGCAAAGTAGCTAAGAAGATTAAATTAAAAAATGTTAGAACATAGTTACTGGCATTCAAAAGGAACTCAAACTAAATTAAGTTAGTTTCTTAAAATGTCTCAGGATTCAACAAGTTATAGGTCAAATCCCATTACACCAATGTTATGCATGCAAAAAGTGTAAACAGGACTTACTTTTTTCCCCTTCGAACAACAGTCTGACATGACATTAAAAAGGAATTTTACCTTTGAGTGTACATTAGATTATCCAGAGCTTACAGAAATCTCTCTAGTTGGTCTCATCAATCCTAGTAATGTATTTTCCAACAAAAAATAAAAAAAGAACAGCATTGGGGCGCCTGGGTGGCTCAGAGGCTTGGGCCTCTGCCTTTGGCTCAGGTCATGGTTTAGGGGTCCTGGGATGAAGGCCCTCCTCTTTCTCTGCCTGCCTCTCTGCCTATTTGTGATCTCTCCCTCTCTGTCAAATAAATAAATAAAATCTTTGGAAAAAAAAAAGAACAGCATTAACATTATTCACCCTTCCTTCCTTTGGAGGAATGGGGAGTATAAAACAATTTCAATAATCTCTTGACTAACCTATATAAAGACTTCTTGTTTTCTTCTGGTTAGTATCAAAGACAGAACTACAGCAAGCATACATTAGTAACACAGTTCAGGTAGCAGATTATCACAGCTGCTAAAGAGATGCAGTTTGTTTTTTTTTTAATGCACATATTCAAAACTCCCCAAACAACCACTTACACTGAAGAAATACAAAATTTGGTTCAATTAAATGCAAAGCAGACAACCTGGGACATGTAAAAAAAATCTAACTGACAATTTTGTTTTCTCACATTATCTTTGCCAAACAGAAAGAACATGCAATAACCACTGCTCATGATAGCCAGAGATAGAGAAAATATTATACAGGGACAGTACTGAACCACAAATTAAAAGTCCTATGTAACAAATGTAGAAAACTACAAAATGAAAATGTATAGAACTTTTAAAGTAGCCTAGATCTTTAAAGTTCCTTCTTTATTCTCCAGTAATTAATCACATTTCAGTAAATACTGCTACCCATAGCTAACTGGGACTATCCCTTTCCTTTGCTAAGCTCCCTAACTTCCAAAATAGGTATACAGTAGTGCTCCACTGTACAGTAACTGTCATTTCAAGTATCTGAATAATCTACCAATAGCAATTTCAAAGTGCTAATACAAAACCAGGCTGTTTTTTTTTCTGAACATGTGAGGCACAAAAGTCACCACATTAAAGAGATGTGAACCTTATCCTGCTAGGATATAATGAAGAGATCACTGTGTCCATTTAATGTAAATTTTAAACTCAAAAGTTAACTTGCAGCATCAAAAACTAGAGTCTCCCATCTATTATAAAGAACCAAAAGCAAAAAGAATATGCTATTCACTGTTTACTCCCTTCCCACACATGACTGTGGGTGGCACCAGTTAAACATGTAGAATATTAAACATGCAGATTAGGCATATTTTCACATCTAACACTATATTCCCAAAAGATAATTTGAGCCTGAGCCTGCTCCCCACCTATCCCTACCCATTTTAATACATAGGTCCTCAGAAAATCACCAGTCAATAAGGTAAGATTGAAAAAGAAAATAATAAAAAAATGTAGGATTTAATTTCATTAAAATCTGGAGTGTTGGAACTTTAAAAAAAATCCTAACTAAATAGACTTCAAAGTTACCAAACTCATAATCTGTTGGCTTAGTAGTTTAACTGTTACCTTGTCACAATAAATCTGAAGCCAGTCCTCATCATCTAAGATTATTTGCATACAAGTAAGAATTCAAAATATGTAATCTGTCTTCTCATAACATTCTTCTAAAGCTAAAATGCTGAATATGAATATACAGACTAATATTAACAATTATGAAATATCTGTTCCTAGACTAGGGTGGAATTTTGCCTTAATAATGATGAGGGAACACACTTCACCCAACATAAAAATTAAATACCTATTAATATGGATTCCCTTTAAAACTCTTACATAAATTCAAAAATACATCTCAAAGGGGTAAAAAGCCTGACACTGAACAACACAAAACTGCAGAAAATAAGGCACTTACCTTCAGAGTGTACAGTGCAACTCATGAATATACTAAGGAAACTGACGATTTTAATTGCAATGCACTTTTACTGCTGATGGTTAATAGTCAGAATGTCCTTTACAGAAAATATCAGAACATTCTACAGATCGACTTTTAACTACAACACCAAATCCTTAAAGTAAGGGGTGGAATTTAATTTATTTTCTAAGTAAACATTCATTTTCATATCAGTTTTTTTTTAAAAAAAACCCACCCCCCCACTGCCAGTCTCTGATACCTTAGAATGCTAGTTATTTCACAGTGGGAAAGGATGGGGCTTTTCCAATCCTCGTCTCTACCCATTCATTAAACACCAAATATTAAAACTGAATTCAACTGGTACCTCTATCATCCTACCAGGAATGCGCCCTAGGGCACCCAAATCCCTTCCACTGTCACTGCAACTGCCAAAGCCCCTCCTATTAATAGTAAATCCCTTTCATACTGACTCACTGTAACTCCAACTTAATGAAACGGACAACAAGCCAGAATTTACAAACTTTGAGAATGGAATTTTCCCATTTTCAAAGGCTTAAAAAAAGAAACTAAAAGTTGACCACATTCAGACTTAATTACAAATATTTGAAGTTCAGCCAATTTGTAAGAACTTATATTGCTTATTCTATATTGGTTCAATTTAAGTATTTTTTTGAAAGTTTGCATATCAGGCACTGTATAAGTACTTATATACAAGGCCAAGTTTTCCATGTAGACAACTGATATGTAAATACAAACTTTATGTCATCACACCAAAATTCCAAGATAATGTTTTATCTTTTCTTCAGTATTTTTAATTACGGAAATTTTCAAGTACACACAAAAAAGTAGAGACAAAAATAGTACAATGAGCTCTCCTGTAGTCACCATCCAGCTACAAGCAACTCAAGGCCACTTTTGTTTCATCTCTACCTCCTCCAATTATTATCTTCAGAAAAGAATTATAAGACACTGTGCTCAATAAGTACACTGAGAAAAATCCAAAGATAAGGAAGTATCAGAGACTAGCAAGAAGTCAAGAATTTAGCAATTTAACTGTCACCCTGTAACAACTACTTGTTAAGTGGAAATTTTAAGAATCCAGTTAAAAACAAAGAAATAGCCATCTTTAAGAATTGTAATAAAGTCCATAAGATCCAAAGGGCATATTTAAAATTTTATCTACAAGGATAAAAAGGAATATGTGATGAAAATGAACTTAAATATCTACAATTAGCTTGCATTCATATAGCACCTTGGCTCAAAACGAAAAAAAAAACACACTATTTAACATAATGTGTCATTAAATTACAATTCGACCACTTGAAAAACCGCGTAACACTTACGCCTTAACTGGTCTTTCTGATCCCTAATTATAGATTGATATCAATTTAAAAAGAAAACCAGGCATTTTAACGTAAGTGGTTTAAAATGTTCAAAATTAACCCCACCGTTCATTGAAAAATACATGAAAGCAAGTCTAAACTACCTGAATTGTATGTCATTAAAAGGAAATGTATCCACTTTCCAGGGCCTTTTTTTTTTTAATAAGTTCACATATACCCTGAAACGCAACGCGCCAGGCTACAGATAGAATTAGAAGACCGCCTCCTGCTCTTGCTCCTAACCAATACGCAGAGAGAGAAGGTTGGCAGGAAAGTGCTGCGAGGACAGTAACAAACACCAGCAGCTCCCGAGCAGGCCCTGCTAGAGCCAGGAATGACGCACTTCGGTAACCCGACTCTTTCTCCCCTCCACCCCCGCCCCCAGCAGCGGTGCTGACACCGCCAACAGCCCGGAGTAGGAAAAAAGACAACAGAAAAAAGGCAGAGGTTGGACCGCACCAGGTTTCATCAAGAAACCTCGATTATTCCTCTTTCGACACTAACCACTAGGACTAAACAGGAAAAGAAGCTTCGTGCTTAAGCAAGTCCCATCATGGTGGTTTAAGAGTCACTAAATTAAGCTGATAATGAGTCCAATCCACAGAGACAAATACAGGGTGTGGCTGCCGTGAAATACGGCGGTCCGTGAGAGAAAAGGGGTATGGAATTTACACTCCAGTACGAGGGGAAGATGGGGCTTTACCGGGCGGGGGGGGGGGGCGGCCCGCGCATTTTAAGGAACCATTTCAAAGCAACACAAGCTTTTCGTTTACTTAAACCTAATCCCACAGATCAAAAGTTTCTAATAGATATACCGTGTAAACTGTAAATAACCATTTAATCAAACACCATGACCCTCAATTAAGAAACTATATCCAAGAGAAAGGAGGGAGAGGGAAGAGAGGGGTGGTAGGCAACAACATATAAAACATTTCTAGGCCACGGAGGAGAAAGTCTCACAAACCGGATGAAACTACTAATGCAATATTAAAAATTAAAGCTGAACACTGCAGCAAAAAATCTCACGATAAAACCCATTACAGTTCAGAATTAAAAATAAAATGACATATACACCAAGGGAGAGCGGAAACTAAATGTCGAAAGTACAGCGGTTTATAAAAAAAAACTCAAGGCAAAACAAGACCTCGCGACAAAAAAACAAAAAACAAATAAGGCAGAAATCAACAATACGTTTACGAATGTAGGCCAGAAGAAAATGGGAACGGGGCTCAAAGTTTTGCGGAACTACTTGATGCTGTTTCCCACACCTTCTCTCTCCCATGGCCCATCAGACCCTTTTCGTGCTAAAAAAGCCGTTCACAGATCACTGGTACGCGAGAGAAGAAAAAAGAAAGTCAACCCCAAGCAAGAATAAAAGTGTGGAGGGAAAAAGCAGAAGCTGCCTACCTGGGACAAGGATCAGCTCAGTTCGTGCCTTGAGAAAGACAGTGCGGGTGGGGGTGGGAACGAAAAGCAGCACTAAAACTAAAACAAAAGTGGCGCCAAAACCCCCCAACAAACAGCCTTCCACTCCCGCCCTTCCCCCCTCCTCCCATGCCAGGCAGGCAGGGCCCCCTTCGGGGCAAGGTCTGCACGCGGGGGCCAACACCGCCAGACCCCAGCCTATTTATAAAATTGTTGCCCGAAGAAAACTGACCGAAGTCGGGCCTCGGAAGGGATGGAGAGATCGATGCCAATCGCTTTCCCAAGCAGTTCCCCCACCACGCGCTGGAGATGATGGGGCGGGGGAGAAGCAGAGGGGCCCGTCACATGAATGTTGTTCCCTCTCTAGGAAGGGAGGAAGAGAGGGAGGGAGCGAAGGGAGGGAGGAAAGGAAAGAGGGGAAGGGAGAAGGGAGGGGGCACGAGGGAGGGGTGTGATCAGAGTAGATTTTCCCTCGCCTCCCTCGGTCCGAGGCCCAAATATACACAACTGAGCCTCCGCTTCTCCCCTCCCCCTTAGGCTCCCAGCACCACCATTTTGCTCTCTTCCTTCCCCTCACCACGATACCGCGCTCTCCCCCACCCCAGCCACGGCCTCCCCGGCTTTCCTCCCCCGGCTACGGCTCGCACTCCACCCCACCTCCAGTTTGGGTTCTCCCAGGCTTAAGAGCCTGCCGGAGAAAAGGCACCTAAATCTAATGCTACACAGAGAAGCGGAGCCTCCATCTTGCGCTGCTCCGCGTTCTCCATTTTGGGCCACCCATGGGGGGGGGGGTCTCCGTGGAGGCCCCGAGGGAGAGTTGGGCGAGGGAAGGAAGAGAAAATCTTCCGCGAGGGTAGTCGAAAAGAAAGTCGTGCAGTAGAAAGCCACTCTAGGAGTAGGAGGTAGGCAGGAAGGGGGGCTGGAAGTTCCTTGGCAGTGTTGAGGTAGCCACTTGGGGGGAGAAGGCAGAAAGAAGGGTTGGGGGTTACGCGGGGACGGGGAGGCTTCTCCCCGTCTTGACTTAGCCACCCGCTCCATAGCTGGCCCCGTTGGGGGCAAAGGGAGTAGAGGGGAAATTAAATGGCAACAGAGTGCCCATTCTCTTTCCCTCCCAACTCCTCTCTCGCGCCCTATTTCAACCATACACACCTCACAGTGGGCCGCGCGCCCTCCGGGTGCCCCTCCAAACTTCTAGAAGCTTCGCCTCCGCCATTTTATAACTTACCTCCCCCCTCAGCGTACACAGAGGCAGCAACGAGACTGTTCGCCTCCCCCACTCCTCCTTCCTTCTTTCTCAGGCCGGGGGCTTCTTCACCCCTGGGCTGGTACAAGATATTTTCCCCTTCCTCTTCTTTACACCCTCGAATTCTACTCAGGGACGGAAGCTCCCGCGGTTCTAGAGCGGTGGGGGGTTTTGAAAGTGGCGGTCGGATCCGGCGGGTTTTTTTTTTCTTTTTTTTTTCTTTTTTTTTTTTCTTTTTTTTTTTGGTGGCGCTTCGGGATTGTTTGGGGTGTTCGCTCTTCGGCGACTTGGAGGCGAATGGAACGCGCAGGCGCCATCTGTCGGCCACGAACCCGCGCTCAGCTCCTGTTGGGAGGGAGCGGCATCTAGCGGCAGAGAGCTGCCACTGCAACGCCGGTCTCCCAGCGTCCCCCTCCCTGTCACCGACCAATCGTGGCGGACTGCCTCCCGGGTTCAGCGTCTCCGACGCCGCCTGCGAACGAGGCGCCCGCAGGGGCGCGCCGCCGAGTGGGGTAAACAAGGTGCCGTGCCCGCGCTTGACTTACTCATTCGTTTGGCAGCGCTTCCGCCGCGGACGGGAGTGGGCCGCGTTTCCTCTTTCTTTAATGGGGGGGCGGGAGTCAAAAGGAGGTCGTTAGGGATGTCCGGCAGAGCCCCGGGCCGTGGGAAATCGGAAACCGGGCTCGCTAGGGACTCGTCTCCCGGGCCCCTGAGCCCCGCGCGCAGCGCGAGGTTGGCAGCCCAGTCGGGCATCACCCTTCCCTGTCCCCTCCTCTGACACGCCCCAGCGAAGGGCCTTCCGCTCGAGTTCCCGGACCCTCGCTTCCCGGCGGTCCGTACTCCTTCCCACCAAAGGAACTCTACTCGCGGAACTCTGGCACCTGATCCTAAGTGATATAAGAGGGTTGCATTTTGAGTTTCTGTCTTGTTTTTGCTTTTTGCTTCGGCTGTGGAGAGGAAGCAGGCTGTTTCTCTACCAGGAAGATTTGACACTGGAGAAAAAAAAAATTCTTTACAGCCCACTATTCCCGTCTCCAAGAAAACGTGGTCTCTCTCTCTCCAGGGTCTAGAAGACTTAAGGAACTGGGCTACTAGGCTAGGCCGGGCATCCAACCAATTTATTCTCGACTCCTGGGGCGGCGTGGGGGGAGGAAACGGGACGGAACGAAGTAGAGGGAAGTCGAAATTGGGTACCTACCCCGTTTTCCCCCGCCTTCCTCGATTATCCACCGTCTTCCTGGAAACGTGGGACCCGGCGGCCTTGCGACTTTGTTAAGAATGTTGTTCCCTTCTTATCCTGCCTCTTCACCCCTCCCCCAAAGTGTTTGAAGTGCGAAAGGACCCCTTGCGCTCCTTTGACCCCCAGTTAACGCAGGTCTTTATCACCCTTTTTATTTTTTTTTTGTTTCGAATCCAGCCTCCCGGACCTTTGACCGCTGAGAGCTCTCTATGCGGGGGAGGAAAAAAAACTCGGGGAGGGCCTGTCCCCTCCGAAGCGCCGCTTTTCCTAGGACAGGAAGAAGTGACCTATTACAGTGTCTCCATTGCTGTTACAGAAGTTCCCAGATTCATACAATAGTGTGTAGCTAAGAGCTCTTCCTTCCTCTTTCTTTTTAAAAAAATTTGGTTAGAATATTTCTTTAATATTAAACTACCTTTTAATTACGAGAAATGGAATAAATGTATTTAATAACAAGACAAATTTTCTAAATGAGAAGCGAAAGCCCCGTGTGAATCGTGGAGATTTCACCCGATATCACCTCTAAAGCATTTCTAATGCAATATAATGATTAATCTTAGTCCTCAGGTTATATTCCATGCTTTTTTAGTTTCTCTCCCATTCTCTGTGCTTACTGTTTTTTTCTTGCAACTTTAAAAAAGAGTTATGGTATATTTAATCAACTGAACAATAAAAGTTAAACACAAAACATCTAAATATCAATAACAAGAAATAAAATCCGAGACATATTTACTTACCTCTAAAGCTTTCGGGAGTGGAATACTATTCAAAATAAATTTCCATTTCTTTTATAGACCATCTTTGGTAGAATGTTATACAGTTTTTAATAGATTCAAGTTACAGAATGATGCAGCTAGAACATTAAATAGGGAGTAGTGGAAAATTTACAGTTACATAAGTTAATGCAAAATTCCACTTAAAGTAATAGAAAAATTGGGCTCTGTACCAAATCATTTTACATTAATTTAGTTCAATTGTGCCAATTTAATATCAATTGATATTAATTTCCTGTCTTAGTATTAGCTGAAAACTACTGATTTTCTGCTCTAAACATCACATTTATAGTACATGGTGCACACAGTTTTTCATCTATCTTATAAATTCACATTCTTGTCTGATTGCGTAGCATCTGAGACTTTAAATAATTTTATACTTGGAAAGTTTCCTCTGTTTAGTAAACTTATTTTCACCTTGTGAAAAATACCACTGAAGAAAATTAATAACTGTAACTGGAATAGCATCAGAAAAAAATTGTATAGCAAATTTATACTGATATTTAAGTATGTTTCACAGTAGGCTCTCTCTCTAGAGCTTATTCATAAGAATATTTATTGAGCCTTCAGTGTGTGCAGCTGTGTGCCCCAGTCCTATCCTAAAAAGTGAAATTTATTTCAGAGGGTACTGAAAGACCAAAGAATAAGCCCTGGAAATTTGAGAACAAAGTGAGAAAATGCCATCAAATGAAATATATAACTCACGTAAAATAAGCTTTAATCTAATTACTTGTAACCTAGCCTTCATGAAAAAAAAACCCGTCATAATATTGTAATGACAGAAGTTTTTGGTCCCTGATGAGAAATAAGAAAAAGGAAAGTTGAATACTTAAAACATTTGATGCTATTTAAGGGACAAAACACTATTTGATGCAAAAATATTCTGGTCACTAGAAATGCACACCCCACAGTGTAGCAGAGATAATCTTCTAGCCTTACCATAATCTGAATAAAGCATCCCACAGTTCTCTTTAACTCCATCTATACAAATGGAGCAAGCTTCTGATTATAAATTAAGTTTCCTAGATAGCCTCCTACTCTAAGCAGCGTGTATATAGATTCTGCATTTTCTCTCTCTTTTTTTAAAAGATTTTATTTATCTGACATAGAGAAACACAGCCAGAGAGGGAACACAAGCAGGGGGAGTGAGAGTGGGAGAAGCAGGCTTCCTGCCGAGCGGGGAGCCTGATGCAGGGCTCCATCCTGGGACTCTGGGACCATGACCTGAGCAAAAGGCAGTTGCTTAACCACTGAGCTACCCAGGCGCCCCCATTCTGTATTTTATAACACCATTCTAAATGTGACCTAAAATCCAGAAGCCTGAAGATGGATAAATTTTGAGTCCACAGAAATTTGAAATTATGTGTATCCAAATACCATAAACAAAGTCACCCCAACACAAAACATTCTTAAAGAATATATAGAAAACCTGGAATGCCTCAGTGGCTCAGTCCCTCGGACCCTCCCTCATCTCATGTTCTCTCATGCGCGCTCTCTCTCTCAAATAATAGACGAATAAAATATTTTTTTGACAGAGAGACACGGGGAAAGGGAACACAAGCAGGGGGAGGGGGAGAAGGAGAAGCAGGCTTCCCGCTGAGCAGGGAGCCTGATGCGGGGCTCGATCCGATCTGAGGTCCCTGGGACTATGACCTGAGCTGAAGCCAGATGCTTAAGGACTGAGCCACCCAAGTGCCCCAATAGATAAATAAAATCTTAAAAAAAAAATACGTAGGAAACCTAATGACAATTACCTCTCAGGAAAGAGGTTGTATAGGGTTCCAGGATTTGTCATTTTACTTTCACTTTATACATTGCTACCTTATGCAAATTTTTTTACAGTAAGTGGATATTTCTTATGTGATTTTTAAGATCTAATACGGATTACTCTGGAAAACAATTTGGCACTTACTTACAAAGTTAAACATACACTTACCATATGACCCAGCAATCTTAGTCTCTTAGTCCTGAATATTTATCCTAGAGAAATGAAAATGTATGTTTACTTAAAAACCTGCATACAAATGCTATTATAGCATTTTGAAAGCCAAAAGGAAGAAACAATCCAAATGTCAGGGGCACCTGGGTGGCTCAGTCATTAGGCATCTGCCTTCAGCTCAGGTTATGATCCCAGAGTCCTGGGATCGAGCCCCGCATTGAGCCCTGCATCCGGCTCCCTGCTTGGCAGGAAGCCTACTTCTCCCTCTCACTCCTCCTGTTTATGTTCCCTCTCTCGCTGTCTTTCTCTCTGTCAAATAAATAAATAAAATCGTTGAAAGAAAGAAAGAAAGAAAGAAAGAAAGAAAGAAAGAAAGAAAGAAAGAAAGAAAGAAAAGAAAAGAAAGAAAAAGAAAAAGAAAGAAAGAAAGGAAAGGAAGAGAAGAGAAAAGAAAAGAAAAGAAAGAGAAAAGAAACAAGCCAAATGTCCACCAACCAGCAAATGGTTAAACTGTGATATGGTCAAACAGTGGAATACTACTCAGCCACCAAAAGGATTACATGAGACATCTTGGATGAACCTCAAGAACACTATGTCTACTGGAAAAACCCAATCTCAAAAAATTACACATATGATTCCATTATGTGATAGTCTCAAAATGTCAAAATTATAGTGACAGAGAAGAGATCAGTGGTTGCCAAAGGCTAGGGTTTAGGAAAGTGTGTGACTATTAAGGTGTGATGGGAGGGGGTTTCTTTTCAATGTGAAACAGTTGTGTATCCTGATTGTGATGTTTGCTTAAATCAACACATGTTATAAAATTTCATAGAACTACAAACACACACACATACACATAAATGCAGGAAAAAATATGAAATTAGATAAGGTCTGTACTTGAGTTAATAGTACTGTATCAATGTCATTTTCCTGGGCTTGACTATGTACTATGGTTATATAAGCTATTATCATTGAGAAGAGCTGTGTGAAGGGTACATGGGAATTCTCTATTACTTCTGCAACTCTTATGAGTCCTAAACTATTTCAAAACTTAAAAATTGTCATAAAAAATTAAATGCTGGGGGTGCCTGGCTGGCTTAGTTGGAAGAGCATGTGACTATTAATCTCAGGGTCATGAGTTTGAGCCCCACGTTAAGTGTAGAGATCACTTAAATGAATAAATACATAAAAACTTGAAAAAAAATAATGCTGGTAATAAAAGAAAAAAATCTCTGGTTAGTGGAAAGGTAAGTACTCCACTGTAAATTAATAAACTGAATTTCTAGTTTTCATGAACTTTGATATAGTGATTTAATTTCTGAAATCCTTATCATAACCCCTATATGAATTTGTATGATTAAAGGGCCTGATACTTTGACACTCAGGAGTACACTTTGGACCTGTGGTGTCAACAGGTAGGAAACATACCAATAGGCCTTGTCCAAAACGAATAACTGGCATCTTTTAAGACATCTCAAATACCATATTATTGAATTTGCTGATATTTTTTCACTTTGAGTAACATACAATCTTTCTACTATGAGTTAATGGAACTGAAGCTGTGTCTGTATACAAAAGATTGATTGTCTCTCACATCCAACCCCTCCCATTTCTGAGCTACAGTAATAGACCCATGTTCAGTTTCATTTGTATCCAACCCAGTACTGATTAGAATACCACCTTAATTCCTTCTGTTATGCTTACTTGCTCCATTCTTCCTCCCTTACTTTAACTCATTCGCTTGCATACTCTCTTACTGGCTCAGTTGGCTTACAACAATGCTCCTCCACGTTAATGTGCTTAAGGATAATCTTCAACAGATGAATGGATAAAGAAGATGTGGTACATATATACAATGGAATATTATTCAGCCATCAGAAAGGATGAATACCCACCATTTGCATCTATATGGATGGAACTGGAGGGGATTATGCTAAGTGAAGTAAGTCAGGCAGAGAAAGACAATTATCACATGGCTTCACTCAAATGTGGAATGTAAGCAATAGCACTGTAGACCCTAGGAGAAAGGAAAGAAATCTGAAGGCGGAGAAATCAGAGAGGGAGAGGACCCATGAGAGACTATGGACACCAGGAAACAAACAGGGTTTCAGAGGGGAGGAGGATGGGGAATGGGTATTAAGGAGGGCATGTATTATGATGAGCACTGGGTGTTAAATGCAACTAATGAATCATTGAACACTACATCAAAAACTAATGCTATATGCTAGCTAACTAAACATAATAAAAATACATTTTTAAAAGATTTTATTTATTTGACAGAGAGAGAGATCACAAGTAGGCAGAGAGGCAGGCAGAGAGAGAAGAGGAAGCAGGCTCCCTGCTGAGCAGAGAGCCCAATGCGGGCCTTGATCCCAGGATCCTGTGAACACAACCTGATCCAAAGGCAGAGACTTTAACCCACTAAGCCACCCAGGCACCCTAAAAAAATACATTTTAAAAAAAGAATGATCTGGAGATCTTACTAAGGTGAAAATTGTGATTCAGTAGATTTGAGTTTTGGGTGGGATCTGAGATGCTGCATTTCTTTTTTTTTTTTTAAAGATTTTATTTATTTGACAGAGAGAAACACAGTTAGAGAGGGAACACAAGCAGGGGGAGTGAGAGAGGGAGAAGCAGGCTTCCCGCCGAGCAGGGAGCCCGATGTGGGGCTCGATGTGGGGCTCGATGTGGGGCTCGATCCCGGGTCTCCGGGATCATGACCTGAGCTGAAGGCAGTCGCTTAACCAACTGAGCCACCCAGGAGCCCCAGATTCTGCCTTTCTAACAAACTCCCAGGTCATGCCCAACCTGCAGCTGGTCTAAAGTCCACACTTTGAGTGTGAGGGCCAGAGGACAAAGTACAAACTCTTTAAGGTAGCTTTCAGTGCCTTCCAAGGTCTAATCCAAATCTCATCACTCATAACTGAACTCTGCTGGGGCAATATCTGTATAGGTCACTTTATCCCCAGCAGTTAGAACAGAGCCTGAAACAGGATAGGTGCTCAAAAAATACCTGTTGAATGATTAAAGGAATGACAGAATAAACTAAACTGCCCCGAACTCACATGCCGTACTTTCTGAACAAACTAAATTACTTCCCATTTTCCTAGTACTTTCCCATCTCTGTGCATTCGCTCATACTCTTTTGCCTCCTTTCCCAAGATTTGCCCTATTCAAATTCTCTTTATCCTTAAATTCTCAGTTTAAATGAGAAAATCTCCATGAAGCCATCCCTGATGTCCCAATATGGAACAATCTCATTTAATGAGGCTTCTCCCTACCAAACTTCAAATGCCTTGCAAATAGTCATAATAGTATTTGTATTTTGTTCACATTTGCTATAACCACCATGCCTATCGCAAATGTTAGCATATAGCAGAAAATCAATGTTTATTAAACTAAAACGGGAACTAAAGAATTTTCCAGATCAGCACTATGTATTAGAACCATTTGTGATGATGGAAATTTCTATAATCTGTGCTGTCCAGTATGATACACAAGTAGCTATTGAGCACTTGAAACATGGCTAGTGTGAATGAAGAACTGCATTTTTTTAAAAAGATTGTATTTATTTATTTGACAGAGAGAGAGGCAGTGAGAGAGGGAACACAAGCAGGGGGAGTAGGAGAGGGATAGAAGCAGGCTTCCCGCTGAGCAGGGAGCCCAATGCAGGGCTCGATCCTAGCTGGATCATGACCCGAGCCAAAGGCAGCCGCTTAATGACAACAACCCAGGCGCCCCCAAGGAACTGCATTTTTAGTTTAATTAATTAAAACTTAAATAGAAATAGCTACATGTGACTAGTGGCTATGTACTGGACAGTAGCTTTCTAGACAGTTTTAGTTAACAATTGTTCTTCATTCAATAGTATATACTGAGTACCTTCTAGGTGCCAGACACAGAAGGGGCTGGTGATACAAAGATGAATAATTCATGGTGCTTGACCTCAAAGAGCTTGCAACCTATTAAGAAAAGATAGTCAGGATCAAATAAATCCAATCAAGTGTTATAGATGCTATTATAGAAGATTGATAAAATAGAACATGTGTACAAAGTTGAATGTGGTCATGAGTCAGAAAAGGCTTTATAAGGGAGCTAAGTGTTGAAATTACATAGTGTTCATTAGGCAAACAAAAGATAAAGAGCTTTGCTCCAGGAGGAGTATGAACAAAGGCATGGACAGTCAAAACAGAGAGCCCCTCTCCTCCTCAAACCACAATTAGTTTGGCTAACAACTAGGAAGTGGAGGGCAAGAGCTCTATTAAAAGGAGAGCTGGAGACATACTCAGGATCCCAATCAGAGCCCCTGCCACCAAATGCCCATGCTAAGGAAGGAGCTTGCTACCTTTAGACAGTGGGGTGCCATGGAAGCAATGCCCTCAGTTTGATGTTTTAGAAAGATGTCTCTGGATGATGGGTTGGAAAGGAATAGATAATCTAAGAAGTTGTAGCCAGGGTGCAAGGGTGCAAGAGCTGACACGGAGTCCTAAACAGATCAGGTTCAACTTGCCACTAACAAAATCCAAAAGCAGAGAAATGAGTGGTGATGAAACAAGAAAGGGATTTATTTGTGGACTAATGTCTCAGATACTGTTTCCAAAGTGCTGAAAATCATTCCAGGTTCATATAAGGAAAATGTGGGACCAAAGTCGGTGGGTATGTGCAGGTGGGCAGAAAAGGTCAGGTAGAGTGTTGTCTTGGGATCAGTCATGCGGGGTCTTGCTGGCTCAAGACAGTCCTTATTGCTTGAGGGGGTAGTTTCAGTTCCCATCCCAAGATGCTTTGCCCACTGGGACTTTTGTCTGAGTTAAGAGTTAAGCTGGAAAGGAACTTAATCAATTTGAAAGTTTAAGGTTAGATTGGAAGTAGTTGAAGTCATCTTTCAAGGTAGATGGGGCTTGGACTGAACAGTGGAAATAAAAATGTAGTCAGGGTCTAGATAGGGTACATGGGCTTTTTGGTATCAATAAGATGACAATTACAGTGAGCATCTTTGTTTTGTCCTTATTTGATAATCCATTCAATTTTCCTTTTTTTTTTCTTTTTGCATATAGAGACATATCTTTTCACTGGCCAGATCTCCATGGAAGCAAAGCAGAAACAGTATGAATATCCGGAAATTTCAAGGAAAAAGTTACCTTCTGCCTTCTGTTTAAATCATTTGAGAAATAATCCATTCTATCAGGAGCTAATTCTTTCATCACTCAGTCCTGGCACTTGTCCTAGCTATTTGTATTAAGTACTTAAACATGTCATAGGATTTATTGTGTAGACAGATGACATTTGTATTATTTTTTGAGTGCCAACATTTAATAAGCAACAACAAAAATGACTTACCAAGGCATAGGCACTTATCAACACAGACTTATGGGTTATTTTATTTTATTAAGATTTTATTTATTTATTGACAGAGAGAGCACAAGCAGGGGAAGCCGCAGGCAGAGGCAGAGGGAGAAGCAGGCTCTCCACTAAGCACAGAGCCTGACATGGGGCTCAATCCCAGGACCCCAGGATCTTAACCTGAGCCAAAGGCAGATGTTTAACAGACTGAGCCACCCAGACGCCTCTTATGGATTATATTACAGGTCCTATTGTGATGCAGGAGTTTCCAATGTGTTCAGGAGACATTTATCAGTTTGCACCTATACACATTCTATGATTACATTATTCTTTTTGTTTGTTGCTGTTGTAGAACTCTTTACAGAGTGGGCATTACTTTTTATACAAATAGTACTAGTTTTGGAAGCAGAAGCATCGTTGTTGAAATAACAGACACACGCACACACACCCCAAAATAAACTTTTTTTTACCTATTTTTCTATATGACTGAAAGTAATTTAGTTAAAATTAGCATTGCCCAGCATCTCCAATAAAACTGTCTTTTTTTAAGACTCTCTTTTATTGGCACTCATGCAAGCTTATAAAGCCAAGATCAAGGGCACCTGGGTGGTGCAGTCGGTTGGGCATCCAACTCTTGGTTTCGGCTCAGATCGTGGCCTCAGGGTCTTTATTATTTATTTATTTTTGGTCTCAGGGTCTCTAGATAGAGTGGGT
This sequence comes from Spilogale gracilis, assembly GCA_004023965.1. Taxonomy (NCBI): domain Eukaryota; kingdom Metazoa; phylum Chordata; class Mammalia; order Carnivora; family Mephitidae; genus Spilogale; species Spilogale gracilis. The sequence goes on along the minus strand of PITA01019128.1, from coordinate 15,730 downwards.
TCTGAACTGAACGTGAAGTATGCTTAGCATTCTCTCTCCCTCTCCCTCTCCCCTCCTCTCTCTCAAATAAATATTTTTTTAAAGCCAAGGTCATCTTAATTAATGCCTAGGAGGGACACTAACATTAATAATATCAAAGACTATTTCTTGAATTTAAGTGTATTTGGTATTAGTAACTACCAACATTAAGTAAAATTCAAACACTTGAACCACTGTAAGCATTTGATGTCTATCATTGGTAGCAAGTTTACTGTTATATGCTGATAGCACCTCTAATGTTAGAAACTAGAAATTAATGTTAGAACTGCTTGTGGAGGGGTGCCTGGGTGGCTCAGTTGGTTGGGCGACTGCCTTAGGCTCAGATCATGATCCCAGAGACCTGGGATCGAGTCCCACATGGGGCTCCCTGCTCGGCAGAAAGCCTGCTTCTCCCTCTCTCACTCCCCCTGCTTGTGTTCCCTCTCTAACTATGCTTCTCGCTGTCAAATAAATAAAATCTTTAAAAAAAAAAAAGAACTGCTTGTGGAAAGGGGCACCTAGGTGGCTCAGTCATTAAGCCTCTGCCTTTGACTCAGGTCATGATCCCAGAGTCCTGGGATCCAGCTAGCATCAGGCTCCCTGCTGGGTGGGAAGCCTGCTTCTCCCTCTCCCACTTCCCCTGCTTGTATTCCCTCTCTCACTATCTCTTTTTCTGTCAAATAAATAAATAAAATCTTTTTAAAAAGAACTGCTTTTTTTTACTTTAAATTTATTTTATTTTTTCAGTGTTCCAAGATTCATTGCCCATGCCCTACACCCAGTGCTCCATGCAATAGGTGCCCTCAGTACCCACCACCAGGCTCACTCATCCCCCCACGCCCTTCCTCCAAGTCCCTCGGTTTTTTTCTGTGTCCAAAGTCAAGTAGAAAAAGTCAAGTATCCCATGGTTTCACTTACTTGTGGTAAGTGAATATAGGAGTAATATAGAAGGCAGTAGGAGGAGAGTAAATGGGAAGTAGGGTAATTCAGGGAGAGAAATGAAACATGAGAGACTTAGAACTGCTTCTTTTTAAAAAAGATTAAGAGATGAAGAAAAGATGAAGGGAGAATTGCAAAATGTAAGAGTGAAGAGTTGCATGCTCCCTGACTAAGCCAGCTAGGCGTCCCAAACATCTTTTTTTTTTAAGATTATTTATTTATTTATTTGACAGAGAGAGACACAGCAAGAGAGGGAACACAAGGAAGGGGAGTGAAAAAGGGAGAAGCAGGCTCCCCATCGAGCAGGGAACCCTATGCGGGGCTCAATCCCAGGACGCAGGGACCACGACCCAAGCCAAAGACAGATGCCCAACAACTGAGCCACCCAGGCGCCCAAAAATGTCTTTATTCTTGAGACATATACATTGAAGTATTTAAGGGTAAAAGGGGAATTATATCAGCAACTTATACACTGATGGGTCAGAAAGAAAGATAAATATATTCCTGGGGCGCCTGGGTGGCTCAGTTGGTTGAGCGACTGCCTTCAGCTCGGGTCATGATCCTGGAGATCTGGGATCGAGTCCCGCATCGGGCTCCCTGCTCGGCGGGAAGCCTGCTTCTCCCTCTCTCACCCCCCTTGCTTGTGTTCCCTCTCTGGCTGTATTTCTCTCTGTCAAATAAAAAAAAAATTAATTAAAAAAAAAAAAGAAAGATAAATATATTCCTTATATACATGGTACATATTATGGTGGTGTGCTAGAGCCTTCTAGCACTGACTCACAGGAGCTGAGTGTGTACATCTTCCCAACTTCAATTAGTGACCTCACATTGGGATCTTGAAATCAGACATGGTGAGAGCATTTACACCATGAAAACCAGTAAATGCAAGAGATCAGGGCTATTTCCCCCCATGGAGAACCAGTTGTTAAAACATATTTACCATGGATCAAAATGAAAGATAATGTCCTGAGTCATGAAATTTTTGTGTTATAATTGATAGGTTTAATACAATTCTGTGTTTTTAAGATTTTATTTATTTATTCGACAGAGAGAGAGAGAGATCACAAATAGGCAGAGAGGCAAGCAGAGAAAGAGGGGGAAGCAGGCTCCCCACTGAGCAGAAAGCCCAATGTGGGATTCCATCCCAGGACCCTGAGATCATGACCTGAGCCGAAGGCATAGGCTTAACCCTCTGAGCCACCCAGGTGCCCCTTCTGTTTTGTTTTTAACCTGAATTGATACATTAAAAAAAACCCTAGTGATGTTAAATATTCAACAATTATAGTAGTAGTAATAATAATAATGTATTTTAATACACCATCCTCTAATCATCTGAAAATACATTTCAAACTTATCTACCCTACCCCAGAAAGTAGGGATATATATATATACACATTATGCTAGTTTTATAGTTATTTGTGGTATACTATAAACTAGAAGCATTTATATCTAGCAGTAAAAACCAATTTAGTTATGCCCAAACATGGCTCACCTCCCAAGCATCTGAATCCTTCACTGGACTTTGTGAAACTTCGTGTTCACCTTAACATCTCTCTTAAATGCTACAATCCACATCGGTTCCTTCCTTATAGTTCATAAATTGTCTAGAAGATACATAGAAGAGCATCCCGACTAAGCCCTTCATTTTTCAGAGGAGAAACTAGCTAAAGAGTCAAGAGATGAATGTCCCCAGTATAACACAATGTCCAGAGACAGAGCTAGGAGCAACACCGTAGCCCTTTCTTCTCCAAGCCCTGGGCTATTTCTCTATACTACTAGGGAACACAATTTTCCAGACCACACTGAGATACTGGATCATAGTCTTCTGCTTCCTGGCCAAACAGTATGCTTACTCATTTTGGGAATAGGAACATCTATCTAGCACAGTAGATAAGTAAAACTTGGTGATCAGTAGATAGTTGATATATCCATTAGTTTAGAATGCCTTTCATAAAGACTTCTTTTTTTTTCCAAAGATTCTTTTAGATTTATTTACAAAGCCATAAAACCTGACACGTATTTTCTTAGAACTGTAAATGAAGAGCTGCCTACCAACAATGAAAGTAGATGACTTGTTTCACAGAGGGTGGGACATCCAAATGTCTAAGTGCCAAACCATAAAATGAGATCAGCTTTGGAATCTCTACTGAGATTTTATTTTTTCAGATTTAAATATGGTTTATAGAACACTTTGAGAATCAATTTAAAGTCACTTCACAAGGAAAAACAGTACAGCCATTTAGATATTCTTAAAAGAGAAGTGTATCAATTCCTGACACAAGAAAATGCAAAAAAAAATAATGCCTATCAGAAATTGTGCGGAAAAAAAAGTTGTTTGTCCCTACTTTGAAAAAATAACACTTCCCTACAATCTTCAGGATGAGAAAATGACAAAATTTGGATACATTTTCAAAACTACCAGATGAGGTTAGTAGTCTGAGTTCCTAGCCATCAGAGAGATTTCATCTGGTATCTTTATTCCTTTATGAGTTGTTGAAACATTCTTAAGGTTTACAACCTACCATTCAGCAAGTTAAGACCAATACGACACCCACTTGACCAATTCAGTCTCTTTCCAAGAAGAAATAACAAAATAGAGTTCGAAAAGACATTCATTAGTTACAGCTGTTGTGACATAGACCTCAGAAATGTTTGAAGTATAATGACCTTTCAAGTACAATGATCAATCACTATGTATAAAAAAATCTGATTTTATACAGAGCATAAGAATTGGTATGCTGTTTGATTGGAGGTTAGGGTCTATTCTTCAGTTTGCAGATAGTATGTAAAAATTAAAAGGCAATCAAAAAATAGTAATAATTAATGATTAATTAATAAGACCAGCATTGTCTGTCATGACATCACTTCAATCAAATTGTAATTTTGGTGCTCAAGAGGGTAGCTGCAAATGTTTAGAAAGTCAAAACACTACTGGTTTTTTAACACACATTTTTTTTTAAGATTTGATTTATTTATTTGACACAGAGAAAGAGAGATCACAATAGGCAGAGAGGCAGGCAGAGAAAGAGGGGGAAGCAGGCTCCCTGCCAAGCAGAGAACCCAATATGGTACTTGATCCCAGGACCCCGAGATCATGACCCGAACTGAAGGCAGAGGTTTAACCCTCTAAGCCACTCAGGTGCCCCTAAACACACATTTTTAAAAAGATTTTATTTATTTATTTGTCAGAGAGTGTGCATACACACACAAGCAGGGGGAGTGGCAAGCAGAGGGAGAAGCAGGCTCTGTGCTGAGCAAGGAGCCTGATGTGGGACCAGTCCCAGGACCCTGGGATCATGACCTGCACGGAAGACAGACACTTAACCAACTTAGCCACCCAGGCATCCCTTAACATATTATATATATATTTCACTCAAGTATATTGAATATGCAGTGTTATATTAGTTTCAGGTGTCCAATATGACTATTGATTTTTGAAAACTTCAAAACGGATGAGACACATAGTTCCTTTGCCTGTGAAAAAGAAATCAAAGCCATATTTTCTAAAAACATATCTTTCTAGAAAGTTAATTGATGGGTGCCTGGCTAACTCAGAGGAATATGCAACTCTTTTTTAAAAGATTTATTTATTTTAGAGATAGTGGGCACACAAGCAGGGGGAAGGTCAGAGGGAGAGAATCTCAAGCTCCTCAGTGAGTGCAGAGCCCCTCTTGAGACTTGGTTTCAGGATTCTCAGGTCATGACCTGAGCAGAAGTCAAGAGTCACTCAACTGACTGAGCCACCCAGGCACCCCTATAGCATGCAACTCTTTTTTTTAAGTATAACTTTTTGTTAAAGATTTTTATCCATTTATTTGACAGAGAAAAACACAGCAAGAGAAGGAACACAAGCAGGGGGAGTGAGAGAGGGAGAAGCAGGCTTCCTGCCAAGCAGAGAACCTGATACGGGGCTTGATCCCGGAACTCCAGGATCATGACCTAAGCCGAAGGCAGACGCCCAGTGACTGAGCCACCCAGGTGCCCCATAGCATGCAACTCTTATTCTCGGGGTTGTGAGTTCAAGCCCCACATTGGGTGTAGAGATTATTTAAAAAATTAAAAAAGAAAAACTTGAAAAAGTTAAAGATGAAGAACTCTAGAGTTCTCATATAGATGTGCACAAAAAATGTACAAGAATGTTCATTACAGTACTTTTTATAATGGAAACAACCTAAATGTCCATCATAAAAGAAGAGAGATATTGCTATATATTCATATGACAGAATGCTAAGTAGTAGTTAAAATGAACTAATGCTACATATATCAACATGAGTAAATCTCAAAAATGTTATGTAAAAAAAGTAAGGTGTAGAATTATAGTACATTATGCTTACTTCGTTATGTTCTGAATGCTTTATATGTATCAACTTGTTTAATCCTTAAAACCAGTTAAGTTTTTTTTACATTTTTTTTCATTTTTTACATTACAGTGTAAGTATTTTGATGGATTTCCATTTTATAGATGAGAAAATGAGGCACAGAGAGATGAAGTTATTTGTCCAAGGTCACACAGCTAGTGACACATAGAGCAGATATTCCAGACCACCCCTCTTTCCAATGTCCGTTGCTCTTCTGCATTGCACTATACTGCCTCTACTACTGATTGTATGATGCCATTTAATAAAACTTAAAATAGGGGCACCTGGATGGCTCAGTTATTGGGTGTCTGCCTTCAGCTCAGGTCATGATCCTGTATTCCGGGGATCGAGCCCCCTCATTGGGCTTCCTGCTCGGCGGGAAGTGTGCTTCTCCCTCTCTCATTCCCCTTGCTTGTGTTCCCTCTCTGGCTGTGTTTCTGTCAAATAAATAAATAAATAAATAAAATCTTTAAAAATAAATAAATAAAACTTAAAATACACACAACAATGTCCTATACAGTTTATGGATAAGCACCTATGTGGCAAAAATAAAAAAAACATGCATAGAAATGGAAGTCCTCAAGTCCAGGATCATGGCTGCTTCTGAGAAAGGGAGATAGGAAATGAATGGAGGCAGGAAATTTCAACTGTATCGGTAAAGTCATACTTCCTTCCTTTCTTTTTTTAAAAAGGATCTTCAGTAAATATGGGAAACTTACAAGATTTGACAACATTGAGCATTAAGTATATGGGAGTTTATTATATTATCCTCTATATTTTTCTGTATACATAAAACATTTCATAATTTTTTAAAAGATTTATTTTTTATTTATTTGTGAGAGAGAGAGAGAACATGGGGGAAAAGGGTGGAGGGAAAGGGAAAGAAAGGATCTCAAGCAGACTCCCCACTGAACATGGAGCCCAGGGCAGGGCTCAATCCCATGACCCTGAGATCATGATCTGTGCTGAAATCAAGAGCCAGATGCTGGGGCACCTGGGTGGTTCAGTTGGTTAAGCGACTGCCTTTGGCTCAGGTCATGATCCCGGAGACCCGGGATCAGGTCCCACATCAGGCTCCCTGCTCGGATGGAAGCCTGCTTCTCCCTCTCTCACTCCCCCTGCTTGTGTTCCCTCTCTGGCTGTGTTTCTCTCTGTCAAATAAATAAAATCTTAAAAAAAAAAAAGAGCCAGATGCTTAACAAACTGAGCCACCCAGGTGCCCCCATTTGAAAAACAAGTTTTGGGGTACCTAGATGGCTCAGTCAGAAGAGCATGTGACTCTTAATCTCGGGATCATGTGTTCAAGCTCCACATTGGGTGTAGAGATTACCTAGAAAAAAAACCCTCAGGAGTACCTGATGCTCAGTCAGTTAATTGTCCAACTTTTGACTTTGGCTCAGTCATGGTCTTAGGGTGGTGATATCAAGCCCTGCCTCTGGCCCCACACTCAGCAGGGAGCCTGCTCTCCCTCTCCCTCTGCCCCTCCCCTGCTCATACTCCCTCTCTCAAATAATTCATCTTTAAAAAATAAATAAAAAATAAAAACATTAGGTTCTACAAATAAAAGTAATGAAAACTTCACAATAAAGTTTTACTGGCATATATTCATATAAGTCCCACATGTACAGTCTCTTGAGAGACCAAATTGAAGTTCAAAGCAGAAGTCCACATAACCATTTGGAATTCCTTAAATGCAATACTGTTGTTTTATACTTTCAAGTTACATTGTTAAAAAAAAGTTATAGTTAATCAAGGGAAAGGAAGAATTCTGAAATCAGCTTTCAGAAGTATCCTGATAAATGAGTTGGTTTGAAAAAGAAATATATGATTCAAAATAAAAGAGAGAAAGAAAAGAAAAAATATATGATTCTATTTGGATAATAGGGCATTTTATTTGTGTAACAACTAATACAACACTTTTACTTTAAAGGTCAAACCATTGATTTGAAATGTGGCAGAGGACCCCCCAAAGATCTAAGATGTAGTAGCCTTTGCTTCATTTGGAGGGAAGGGGGTTCCAGGTTCTGCTGACAAGAGAAAGGAATACCTTTATTAGTATTTTTCCCTTTTTTTTTTTAAAGATTTTATTTATTTGACAGAGAGAAACACAGCCAGAGAGGGAACACAAGCAGGGGAAGTGAGAGAGGGAGAAGCAGGCTTCCCGCCGGGCAGGGAGCCCGATGTGGGACTCCATCCCAGGTCTTCGGGATCATGACCTGAGCTGAAGGCAGTTGCTTAACCAAATGAGCCACCCAGGCGCCCCAGTATTTTTCCCTTTTAAGTAAAACAGAAAATCCCCCAAGTAGATTTCATGTCAATATCTTTCCCTAGAAATAGTCAAGAGATGGGGTGCCTGGATGCCTCATTGGGTAAGGTATCTATCTACCTTGGGCTCAGGTCATGATGCCCCACATTGAGCTCCCTGCTCTCCAAGGAGTCTGCTTCTCCCTCTCCCTCTGCTTCTCCATCCTGGCTTGTGCTCACTCTTTCTTGCTCACTCACTCTCTCTCAAATAAATAAAATCTTAAAAGATAATCATCAGGAGAGCTCAGGATTATATAAATATTCATATAGTTCCCCCCACCTTTTAATTTGTTTCTTCTTCCCTCTCATTTATGCATTTCCAAGCACATTTTCCCTGTCCAGAAGAATTATCCCCATCCTTTAATCTGGGAATGAGAGCAATTTTCCACTGCAAATGTTGCTGTCTAGTTATTGTGCCCATAAATTATGTTTCTGAAGCACTGATTCTCCATAATTTCCAAAGTAGTATTCACTCCACACTCAAGGGGTCAACTTTTGGCACATCCTCAAATCTTGAAAGTAACATGGAGCTAATTACCACATTCATGAGACATTTGTTGCCTCCTCTCTCTCATGTGTGTGAGTTCACCCCTTTGGTGTGGAAAATCTGAGAAAAGAAGGTGAGAGGGAAAAATCAAAATATGATACCTTTAATTTCTGTGTTTTAACAAGGAACTCTAAGTACTTTTCTTTTATGATGCTGCATTTGCCTTTGCAACTTCCCTTCGAATTGTATGTGTGAGAACTAAGGAGAAGGGCAGAGGCAATCACTTACCTTTCCAGTTTCATTATCTGTTAATCACTTATAATAAGGCAGGTTGGACAAGCTTTAGTTCTTTGAAGATAGAGTTAATAAATATAATACACGAATCCATTCTCCTTTTCAAAAATCAGAACATTAAAAAGGATAAAGCTAAAATCTCTATTGGTTAGGGTTCTCCAGAGAAACAGAACCTGCAGCATATCTATGTGTCTATATCAATACTTATGCGTGTGTGTGTGTGTGTGTGTGTGTGTGTGTGTGTGTGTATATGTGGAGAGATCAAGAGAGAGAAAAACTGCACTTATCATTAAGAATTGGCTCAGCACATTGGGGCACCTGGGTGGCTCAGTTGGTTGGACAACTGCCTTCGGCTCAGGTCATGATCCTGGAGAACCGGGATCGAGCCCCACATCTCTCCCTCTCTCAGTCCCTCTGCTTGTGTTCCCTCTCTAGCTGTGTTTCTCTCTGTCAAATAAATAAATAAAATCTTAAAAAAAAAAAAAGAATTGGCTCAGCACAGAGCACCTGGCTGGCTCAGTCGGTGGAGTGTGTGAGTCTTGATCTCAGGGTTGTGAATTTGAGCCCCAGGTTGGGATAGAAATCATTTAAAAATGAATGGATGAATGGCTGGATGGACAGATGGATGGATGGATGGCTCAGCATGATTATGGAGGCTGAGAAGTCCCAAGATCTGCAGTTGGCAAGCTGGATATTCAGGAGAGCTGATATATGGGAGAGGCAAAATGAGCTGATATTTCAGTTTGAGCTGCTAAAGCAAGGAAGTAGGAGGAAGGGTCAGCCTTTCTGTTCTCTTCAGGCCTTCAACTGATGAGGGCCACGCACATTAGGGAAGGCAATCTGTTTGACTCAATCCACTGATTAAAATGTTAATCTCCGTGGCGCCTGGCTGGCTCAGTTGATTAAGTGACTGCCTTCGGCTCAGGTCATGGTCCCGCAGACCCGGGATCGAGCCCCACATCGGACTCCCTGCTCGGCAGGAAGCCTGCTTCTCCCTCTCTCACTCCCCCTGCTTGTGTTCCCTCTCTAGCTGTGTTTCTCTCTGTCAAATAAATAAAATCTTTAAAAAAAGAAAATGTTAATCTCATTCAAAAACATTCTCACAGACACATCCAGAATAAGGTTTGACGAAACATCTGAGAGCCTCCCCTTGGCCACCTTCCCAACTTGCTCCCCTTCTTCTTCCCACAGAGAGACATTTTTTTAGTTTGATAAGCATTCTTTTAGATACATTTTTTTAAAGATTTTATTTATTTGGGGTGCCTGGGTGGCTCAGAGGGTTAAGCCTCTGCCTTCAGCTCAGGTCATGATCTCAGGGTCCTGGGATCGAGGCCCGCATCGGGCTCTCTGCTCAGCAGGGAGCCTGTGTCCTCCTCTCTCTCTCTGCCTGCCTCTCTGCCTACTTGTGATCTCACTCTGTTAAATAAATAAATTAAATCTTTAAAAATAAATAAATAAATAAATAAAATAAATCTTGGGTGTCTGGGTGGCTCAGTGGGTTAAAGCCTCTGCCTTCGGCTCAGGTCATGATCCCAGAGTCCTGGGATGGAGGCCCACATCAGGCTCTCTGCTCAGCAGGGAGCCTGCTTCCTCCTCTCTGCCTGCCTGCCTCTCTGCCTACTTGTGATCTCTCTCTCTGTCAAATAAATAAACAAAATCTTTAAAATAAAATAAAATAAAATCTTAAAAAATTAAAATAATAATAAATCAAAAATAAATAGGATAATTTTTGCATATTCTTCCTAATGTGAATTCCTACAGTTTTAGTTGTGGTAAAAGCTGAATACACCTGAGAGAGAAATACAGTGGTATAAATAAGATTGAAGTTCCTAACTTTTTTTTTTTTAAAGATTTTATTTGACAGAAACAGCGAGAGAGGGAACACAAGCAGGGGGGAGTGAGAGAGGGAGGAGCAGGCTTCCTGCCGAGCAGGGAGCCCGATGTGCAACTCAGGTCTCCGGGATCATGACCTGAGCCGAAGGCAGTCACTTAACCAACTGAGCCACCGAGGCGCCCCATTTTTTTTTTACACTGTTTAAGTCTATATAACAGTTGGTCTCATGGAGGAGAACACTGGAATAGGTCAGACTTTATTGCTATAGCAAGCTTAAATTGTGTCAGACAACTCTAACTTTCTTACAGAGTCACTGACCAGTCTAGGCTGGTGGAACGAAAACCCTTCTCCTCCAGGTAATTCAGTGATCCATGTTCCTTTCATCTTATTGCCCTGCCGTCTACTGGAATGTTCTACTCATCTTTATGGTTGAAGTGTAGTTACAGTTACATCTATGGTCCAGCTGTGAGGAACAGGGTGGGAGAAAAGTCTAGGATAAACAACTTTTTTTTTTAAGATTTTATTTATTTGACAGAGAGAAACACAGCCAGAGAGGGAACACAAGCAGGGGGAGTGAGAGAGGGAGAAGCAGGCTTCCCGCTGAGCAGGGAGCCCGATGTGGGGCTCGATCCCAGGTCTCCGGGATCATGACCTGAGCCGAAGGCAATCGCTTAACCAACTGAGCCACCCAGGTGCCCTAGATACATTTTTAAAATACTTTTACCTGAATAGCTATAGAAAAATGCATAGTATTGCTGTATATTACATAAGTGGTGTCATGCCATTCAAATCTCCCCCTTTTTAAAAAGATTTTACTTATTTGTTTGACAAAAATAAAGAGGGAACACAAGCAGAGGGAGAGGGAGAAGCAGGCTCCCCACTGAACAGGGGGCCTGATGCGGGGCTTGATTCCGGAACCCTGGGATCATGACCTGAGTGGAAGTCAGAGGCTTAGCTGACTGAGTCATCCAGACTTACGATCATGAGTCGAGCCCCACATCCGGCTCAATATCAACAGATGAGTTTGGTGGAAGTATTGAGGATGGACAATGGGGCAAGACTAGAACCTGCCAACAGGCAGTGACACTAGGTCAGAGGGGAGGCAATGAATTAGACCCTGGACTAAAGCTATGGTGGGGTAGACAGGATTCAAACTCAGGTTTACTAGGATGCAAAATATACATGCTTTCCACAACCAAGCCACCTTCTAGTATAATTATTGCATTATATTACTAGGTATCATTAATATCTTCATTCTAGTCAAATATATCTTTTTTTATACAGCCTTGTGTCCCTCTCTGGTTTACCTTAATAGTGGGTTTCATTTCATTTCTTACCTTGATGAAGAGTAGTTGAAGGAAGAATTAAACTCCTGTTGTTATCTAGTACTGTCTTCATTTCCCCGTTGTAAATTTTCACTTAATAAAATGATTTTGCTTGCAATTTTTAAAGATTTTCTTTATTTATCTTAGAGAGAGTGGGAGAACAGAGGAAGAGGGAGAGAGAGAAGCAGACTCCCCACTGAGCAGGGAGTCCAATGGGGGACGTGAGCCTAGGACCCTGGGATTATGACCCAAGCTGAAGGCAGACGCCCAACTGACTGAGTCACCAAGATGCCCCTTTTGCTTCCATTGTAATTTTTTTTTAATTTTTAAATTTTTTAAGATTTTACTTATTTATTTGACAGAGAGAGATACAGCAAGAGAGGGAACAGAAGCAGGGGGAGTGAGAGAGGGAGAAGCAGGCTTCCCATGGAACAGGGAGCCCAATGCAGGGCTTGATCCCAGGACTCCAGGATGAGCTGTATGGCAGCACTCAACAACTGAGCCACCCAGGCGCCCCTGTTTGCATTTTTTAAATGGCTGAGAGAACATCAGTAAACAGAAAATGTGAGCAGTCCTCTGTTCCTTTCCTTAATATAATTTGGGTCTTTAGCAAAGTATGTGCCTCGTTCTATAGCCATTTTTATCTTTAAAAAATGGCTAAAACAACAAAGCATGAGAAATCATTCATCAATTTCAAGGGTCATTCACTGATTTGTCCATCTACCCATTCCACACACATTTATAAAGTACCTATTATGTGACAGGCATTATGTTAGTTTCTGAGGATAAAAGGATGAATGCAACACAATTTCTATTCTCAAGAAACTCACCGTACATGGGAAGGGGTCCTACAGGAAAATTGACACTTAAAATACAAGGTGATATGTATTCTACCTAAGCAGGAAAATAGTATAGTGGCTTCAATAGTGGCTCCTTGACATAGGCACTTGGGGTCAAATCCCAGCTCTGTCATGTACTAGCTGCAACTGTGAGAATCTCCTTCATGCAGTTGCTATGAGAATTGAGTTATTCATATGAGTGATCACTAAGTGTTATTATGATAGCAGTAAGAACTAGGTGCTATCACAGCACAGAAGAGGGGCACCCGGGCACCTGGGTGGCTCAGTTAGTTAAGCAACTGCCTTCGGCTCAGGTCATGATCCTGGAGACCCGGGTTCGAGCCCCGCATCGGGCTCCCTGCTCTGCGGGAAGCCTGCTTCTCCCTCTCTCGCTCCCCCTGCTTGTGTTCCCTCTCTGGCTGTGTTTCTCTCTATCAAATAAATGAAGTAAATATTAAAAAAAAAAGAAGAGGGGCACCTAATATAGAATGAGGGGGGTATAGGTCAGGGAAGTGTTCCTAGAGATTGAGTCTTTTTTTTTTTAAATTATTTGACAGAGAGAGAAATCACAAGTAGGAAGAGAGGCAGGCAGAGAGAGAGGAGGAAGCAGGGTCCCTGCCGAGCAGAGAGCCTGACGCGGGCCTTGATCCCAGGACCCTGAGATCATGACCTGAGCCGAAGGCAGAGGCTTTAATCCACTGAGCCACCCAGGTGCCCGAGATTGAGTCTTGAAAGAAAACTGGGGGTTACCCAAGAGGAGGGGCAGTAGTTTTTGACACAGAGTCTGGCATGGGCAAAGGCACTGGGACATGAGGGGTGGATGAAGTGAGGAGCTACAAGAAGCTTGGGTCGCTGATATATAAAGGGCAAGGGCAAGGGGGGCAGTAGAGTGAGATTAGGTAGGGGGCCAAATCATGAAAGGCCTTTGTGCTAGAAATGGAATTCTCTCTTTAGAGTGATAGAAATCCATGAAGGCTTGTGATCAGGTGGTTAACATTAACAGATGAGATTGGTGGAACTGTGGAGGATGGACAATGGGACAAGACTACTATCATGGAGACTTGCCAACAGGTGGTAACACTAGGTCAGAATAGAGATGATGAGTTAGAACCTGGACTAAAACTATGGTGGGGTAGACAGGAGGATAGGATAGTCAAGAGATAGTTAAGAATTGTGATAAGTAGCTCTTGGAGGCCATTTGAACAAGGTAGGTAGAAGACGTGAGTCTCTATTTCTGCCATTCCCTGGGATAAGAAATGTAGGAGAAAGAGTTTGAGGAGAGATGTTCTTGGCTTCAGTTCTAAGTGCTTACAAGATAAAATCTAAATTCCTTAGCAGGGCATTCAAGGTCCTCTATGATCTGGCTCTAAACTCTATTTCCATGTGCATCTCGTTGGTATAGCTTTCCCCAATCAGATTATGGAAAGCTGTTCTTTCAGACTATTTTTCCTAAACCCCTGTCTCCTACAAGTGTGTCAGGAGCATACCAGGTGTAACAGGGGAAACAGACATAGACAAAAGAATAAAATAATGTTCATGAGATAATGAGATAATGTGATAATCCTCCCCCCCATATTACACACAATGATCAAAGAGGTGACATTTCAGCTGTATTGTAAAAATGAATCCCAGTACATTATGCTTCCTTGTGTTTCATGTCCCTTTGCAAAGTGATTCTGTAGCTCCCCCTGAATCTGGGCTGACTGTGTAACTTGCTTTGACCAATAATATGCTGCAGAAATGACATTCTGTCATTTCTGACCCTAGGCAGATCTTAAGATAACTAGCAATTTCTTGCTTTTGCTCTTGGAACCCAGTTGCCATAGCAAGAAGTCAAGGCAATGGTTCTGGGTAGAGGCTGTGTGGAGGCAGAAGCCCTGGAGAATGAGAAACCACCTGGAGAGAAGACCAGGTGTGACAGTGTCGCAGCTGAGCCCAGCCCTTAGATGATCCACCAGTTGAGGGAGCCCAGGGAAGCCCAGTGTCGCTGCCCGGCCAACCCACAGAATCTTGAGAAAATAATAAATCAGGTTGTTGTAAGCCACTCAGTCTGGGGGAAGTTTGTTATGCAGCAATAAGTAAATTAGACAAAGTGGCCATGGAAAGGTGAATAGGAATTCTTTAGGAAGATAATGGAGGAAAGAACTTTCCAGTCAGAGTGAATGCTACGGACAAAAGGCACAGAGGCCAGAAAGGGCACAGCCTATCTCAGGAAGAGCAAATGGTCATGTGTGGTAAAACAAAAAACAAACAAACAAACAAACAAACAAACAAAAAACCACAAGGTGTACAGCAGGGAGTAGCTGATGAGAGGAGAAGCAGGATCTAAGTCTGGAAGGGAAAAGTGTTGTTACCAGTTGTAACTTAATATGAGCTTTGACTCCATCATATCTTAGCATGTCGTATAGGAATTGTGTTTCTCTGGTATTGTTTCTTGATGCTTTGTAAACAGTTATCTCCCAAACTTCCTCAAAGAAATTATTAGGTCACCGTCTAGTTTCCTTCAATGCCATCGTGTAAAGGTTCCTAAGAAACACTGTCAAAATTTAGCTGTCTCTCCAGTGGGTAGGTGAATGTTGCCTTTCATTTTTTGTCTAAGTAGGCTCCTCACCCGATGTGGGGCTCAAACTCATGACACCAAGATCAAGAGTCACAGGCTCTGAACACTGAGCCAGTCAGGCACTTCCCGATTTCATTTTCTTAAATTTTCTTTACTGTTTATTTATTAATTATTTTTTTAAGATTTTATTTATTTGACAGAAAGAAACACAGCTAGAGAGGGAATACAAGCAGGAGGAATGAGAGAAGGAAAAGCAGGCTTCCCGCTGAACAGGGAGCCTGATGGGCTCAATCCTGGGACTCTGGGATCCTGACCTGAGCCGAAGGCAGCCGCACAACTACGGAGCCACCCAGGCACCCCTGCTGTTCATCTATTAAAAATGCAAACATTCATTGAGTTCCTAGCACATGCCAGGCACTTGGAATTCAGAAAAAGTAAGCCACAGTTTTTACCCTCTAGAAATTTTTTTAAAGATTTTATTTATTTATTTGGCAGAGAGAAACACAGCTAGAGAAGGAACACAAGAAGGGGGAGTGAATCAGAAAGGATGAATACCCAGCTTTTGTAGCAACATGGACTGGATTGGAAGAGATTATGCTGAGTGAAATAAGCCAAGTAGAGAAAGTCAAGTATCACATGGCTTCACTCACTTGTGGTGCATAAGGGGTAATATAGAGGGCAGTAGGAGAAGGAAAGGAAATGGGAAGTAGGGTAATTTGGGGAGGGAAACAAAACATGAGAGACTTTGGACTCAGAAACAAACTGAGGGTCT
>PITA01019127.1:0-38461 GCA_004023965.1 Spilogale gracilis | reverse complement strand
GTGTGAAGATGTGGTCCATATATACAATGGAATACTACGCCTAAATCAAAAAGGACAAATATCCAATTTTTGTAGCAACATGGACTGGACTGGAGGAGATTATGCTGAGTGAAATAAGCCAGGAAGAGAGGGTCAAGTATCACATGGTTTCACTTACTTGCGATGCATGAGGGGTAACCTGGAGAACAGTGGGAGAAGGAAAGGAAATGGGAAGGAGGGTAATCTAGGGAGGGAAACGAAACAACAGAGACTTTGGACACAGAAACAAACCGAGGGACTTGGAGGGAGGGGGGTGGGGGGATGGGAGAGCCTGGTGGTGGGTACTGGGGGCGCCTAGAGCGTGGAGCACTGGGTGTGGGGAATGGGAAAAAAAAAATTTAGTAACAATAAAAAAATTTAAAAATAAATAAATAAATAAAAAAGAATAAAAATGCTCAATTTCAAAAAAAAAAAAAAAAAGAAAGAGGGCATGCTGTGATTCCATCCAGCTTACAAAACGAAGCTAATGCATTAGAAGCTAGAATAGTGTTTTCTCCTGTACTTGGGATGTGTGTGCTTTTCTCTAGCCAAAAGGGAAGAATTCTTGAGTGCAGTTGCACAGGCCTGGAGTAAGAGGAAGAGCCACGTGGGGCTGACAGGATGCCCGCCATCACACCGCCGGCAGAGGGACCACTGACGGCTGAACCCAGAGAGGCTGCTGACAGGCCGGAGGCCACATCGGGCTCAAGCTAGCCTTGCACAGAGTCGACCTATCTCAGCCCAAATCCCTCCATCCATCTCTTTCACCAGCTTCTGCTTGGGTCACTGGGATATTTGCTCCGGAAGCCTCCCGCCGCCATTCCAGCAGCTGGACTACGGTTGCTGCCATGTCGTCAGGGAGCCCAAACCAGCTACCAGAGAGCCTGCGTGAAGGACCCTGGTGACTTCCAGATAGTGATGCCTGGCCAGCCCCTGAGGCCTTCAGGCCCTGCTGCTCAGACTCGAAGCCTGTCTGACTGTGACCACGTGAGATCCCGAGTTAGCACGTTTCTACAGGACCCTCCCTGAATTCCTGACCCATGGAAGCATGAGAGACCACAAAAAGATGGGTGGTATTGGGGGCCACTACATTTTAGGGTGATTTATTACACAGCAACATGTAATGGATTGCCCTGTTTGAGGGATTCGGGGGATGCTGGCAAAGACCCCAGCCACGGGGCTTTGGGCAAAAGAGAATGTTCTCAGACAAGGCCCCCAGGATGCTGGGTCTGCCAAGGAAGGTCAGGAGGATCAGAGCTGTGCCCGCTGTGGGAGCCACTTATGCTCTCAGATGTCTGCAGGGTTCTGTGGCCAGGGGAGCAGCAAGGGTGGCTCAGGGCAGGCCGGTGAGCCCTCCCTGGGGAGCAAGTCCAGGGCTGTAGCCAAGGGCTGGGGGCAGGTAGGGGAGACGGGGAGGGGTATCACTCCAGCCCAGTCCCACCCTGCAAAGGGAAGTGAACAGCCACGATCCAAAATTGACTTTTGAGACCAGAGGACGTCATGGACTCTGCAACCCCCAGAAGCTCAGGGAGCTAACGAGATTTTAATATTTCAGAAGCTTCTGGGTCACAGTGGACATGGTGTCTCAGAGGCTTGCAGGGTTCCCGGCCATAACTCACATCACCCAGCCACCCGATCCAGAGGCACAGATGAGGCTGTGAGGTGGGGCTCAGGAGCAGCCTGCCTGGGCTTCTAGCAAGCCCTTGACCTTCATGGGTTGGAGATACCCAGGGGCTGACACAAGGTCAGGAAAAGCTGGTTGGGTCCTAGCACTGCGGAGTCCTGGTGGGCCTCACCCGGGGCACAGCAGTGGCCCAGGGAGACCCCCAAACAGGGGATGCCCAATGGAGCAAAAAGGACACAGGGCAGCGGGGGTGATAGGAGGGGCCTCCGGGTCCACGGGGACTGTGGCCTCCAGCGAGTTGACTAGAGCTGGGCTGCGGACAAGGGGCATTTGGCTTTGGAACAAAACAACAGCAGGCAGCCACGGGGAGGGGGGGGTGAGGGGCAGGAGCAGTGGGCCAGTTTCCCGGGAACCAGGGCGAGGTGTGTCTTCAGGAAAATGAGTCCTCCCAGAGGATGCCATGCTCAAACACTCACGCTTTAAGCCAGCAGAACGGACTTTTAGAAAAGTCTCTGAGTGTAGCAGTGAGAGAGGAAGAGAATGGACTCAATGAGATGACATGGGCCTGGCCCCCAGAGCATCCCAGGACACGGGGATGGAAGATTCCAAGCCTCCTCCTTGCTCCTCCTCGTTTGATCAAGGGGGTCACGAGGAGAAGGCTGTGTGCACCCTAACTCTGCCCAAGGCCCCAGTGGGTAGACACAAGGGGGTGGGGGGTGCACCAAGCTTTGGAGTCCCACAGGCCTGGGCCCAAACCTGGACTCGGTCACTTCATACTGTTGGGCCAGCCCAAGCGACTTCATCTGAGCCCAGCATCCCCGTTTGTTGGTTGAGGGGAGGGGTAGCCCCTAGGCCCAGAGTTGTGACAACTGAATGGGCCTCGTTTAGGCGAGCACCGGCCACAGCCCGTGGCCCAGTGAAGACCTCACTGCTCGGAGTGTCCCCTTGGGAAATCGAAACCTAAGGAAAGCCACTTTTTAACACTTTTAGTAATCGGGATTTTAGACACTATTTTTCAGGTTGTCGTGAGTGTCCTTCCCTCTTTAGCGGGTCACACAGAGCCGAGTGCACCTCACGCACATGACTCGTGACCTGCTCCAATGCGCCCACTCCTTACCTGGGTTCCTCCTCCGAGCCAGAAGCCCAGCCCCGATGCCGCGATGGTCACACACAGTCTATCTCTCTGATGGCTCTGAGTTTTTCTGGACATCACAAGCTCTTCTTGGTTTTTTTTTTTTTTTATAGAAATGGCATCATTTTATTTTATTTTATTTATTTTTAATAATTTTTATTGTTATGTCACCATACAGTACATCATTAGTTTTTGATGTTCCATAATTCATTGTGTATGACACCCAGTGCTCCATGCAATCCGTGCCCTCTTGGATAGCCACAGACGCCCCTTGGGAGAGCATCCCAGGCTCCAGGCTCCCAGCGCCCCGGAGCTCCCAGTGCAAGGGGGCAGCTCTATGGGGACAGCAGCGGGACAGCTGGTGTGACTCCCTGCTCTTCGTGGCTGAGCCTCGCCGAGCTGCCCCACAGCTAACCGTGCTCTGTGGGCTTCATGACTGGCTCCCCTCCAGCCCACACCCCCGGCCCACTTGCCCTCCTTCTGCACCGAGCATGCCCGCTGTGCGTCCTGGGCGGCCAGGTCATGCCCAGCTCACCGGGTGTGCTCATTTCCCAGGGCCGCCTTAACAAAATGCCGTTCCTCTGTGTGTCTGTCTCTCTCTCCTCTTCTTATAAGGACACCAATCATTTGGGGTTAGAGCCCTATTCCAATATGACCTTCGTCTTACCTGATTACATCCGCAAAAGCTCAATTTCCAAATAAGGTCATGGGGGTTGGAACTTGAACATAGCCTTTGGAGGAGACTCAGTGAAAGAAATCCACGGGGAGGGGCGCCTGGGAGCCTCAGATGTTTGAGTGTCTGCATTCGGCTCAGGCCGTGAACCTGGGGTCCTGGGATCGAGACCCTCAGTGAACTCTCTGCTCAGCGGGGAGCCTGCTTCTCTCTCTGCTTGCTGTTCCCCCTGCTTGTGCTCTCTCTCTTTTGCCAAATAAATAAAAATTATTAAAAATATATTTTAAAAAAAGAAAGAAGAAACCCATGGGGATCTTGGATTCCAGGGACATCCTCTGTCCCCCAGCCAAGGCCCATAACCCTCTGGTCCTCAGTTTGACCATCTGTAGGCTGGGAACATCCATCCATTTCCTGTTGCCTCTGAGGAGATGACAGTTGTCCCTGTAAGCCCCAAGGGCACATTTCAGAGTGTGGACAGACTGGGCTTTGAGTCCCTACTTTGCCACTGATTAGCTGACCCACCAGTGGGGTCTGCGCCTCGGGGTCTGGGCAGCAGGATAGGGACAATGACTCCTGCGGTAGTGTCACTATTGAGCATGAAATGAGCCAGTGGGTCAGGGGCCGGACACGGGGTGTGTGAGACATGGAGCGGCACCCGTCCCCTCCCCTCCTCCTGGCTGGGGACCCTTCCTCCATGGACTGCAGCCCCCCCCAGTCTTGGCACCTCGATGGCCATCACCAGCCTGTGGGGCCAGCCCCCCAAGGACGATTCCTTCCCCGCGGGCCTGGCAGTGGCCGCCTTCTGCACAAACTAGGCCTCGGGAGACGTGTTGGAGCGAAGAAAGCCGCCTTTATGAAATGCTTCTCTGCTCAATTAGGGTTTTCTACAAAACAGAACATTTTATTAAAAGATCTGAGATAAATTATTACCAGCCACTAATGATTATATTTAAAGGAACAATACATAATTTAAAACAAGGTTTAAGGAAGTTAAAATACCTCGTGTATTTTTAGCTGGAACACTTTTGGTCGCTAATGACAGGAGCTCGGCCCCATGGAGCTCAGACGGAAAAGGGAGTGTGTCGACTCGTGCGGCTAAGAAGTCCAGGGGGCCGTCAGGTTCCAACACGGCTGGATTCGGGGCTCCAGTCGGGGATGTCTTTCTCTGCCCTCTTTTGCTCTGCAGTGTGGAGCCCACAAGAGGGTGAAGGCATCCGCGCGTACCTCCGGCCTTTTATTCGCCACCTCGGGAACCCAGAGGAAAGACATTCTTGTCCCCAGTAGCTCCAGCTGGGGGCCGGCGCTCCGGCTGCTGTGCCCCCCATCCCGACCCAGGGAATGGGAGCTGCAGTTGGCCGGGCCGGGTTCTGTGCTCACCTCTCGAATACCTCAGGGCAAGGGAGTATGGGGTCCACCCCGAACCCAGAATGAGGGCTGCAGGTGGATGGGGAGTGGGTACCCCAAAGAGGGAGACAGTCCGGTCGAGCTAAGAATGCCTTCCCCTGGCCCTGGATTCAGGAGCCTTGAGTGACTCTCGCCTCCCTGCTCACCCCAGCCCCAGACTGATCTCAGGCATAGTCAAGTGCACAGACTTAGTCATACTTGACCAAATTCCTGGAAGCCAAAGGAACCTGCAGGACAACTCCAGCAGCTCGTGTGGCTGTGCAAATGTCACCGGCCCCGCCAACACCCAGCCCTGGAGGATGGCCCTCGCTGGGCCCAGCGGCCAGGCAGCCCTTGGCCAGTTAACCCACTTTGTCTGGCCTCAATCAGCCGCCCCACCATTAACGCTGCTGGGCTCCCTCCATGGCACCAGCTCCTACGAGCAACTCACTTGATTGTGTCTCAGAGGGGGTCCTTTCTAGCTAATGCGGCTTGCCCCATCATGGTGCTGCCCCTGTGGCCCCGGTCCCATGGGTGAGGCTGACTCACAGCGTCTGAACTGATTCTGAGGGAGAGGCGGAGGGCGTCAACAGGACGCCACCAAGCCTGACCCCTTCTCCGGGCTCGTGGCCCTCCACAGTTTCTGTGTCACTGTCCCATCTCCCGTGTCTCCAGGCGCCTTCAGCGTGCCTGTGAGGCCCGCAGGGACAGTTCTGCCACACCATTTCATGGAAGACGAAAGGTACGTCCCTGAGCCACAGAGTCTCTGACCCCGTCTGTGGAGGGGGAGAGCTGTCACAGCTCGGTCGCGTCACAGTGGAGTGTCATCTAACCCGATGACCAGTTGGGTGAGGCACGTCTTGACCCTCCCTGAGCCTCGCCAGGAAAATACAGATAATCCTTAAAAGCCCAGGCTGGCTGGAAAGATGCCATGAGATATCGACTGGGGACGTGCAGCCTAAACTTTAGAGGGCCGTGCACCTGAAAGGGGCTGTCGCCGTCTCCGTCCCCCTCATCGTCATCTTGATGAACGGCCTTTCCTCAGAGGGAGGCCGCAGGCGACTGCCAGCCTCCAACCCGACAGGCCGAGCAGGTGCCCGGGGACACAGAGCCGGGCCCGGCCGGGACAGCGACATTCCTGCAGGAGGCGGCCAGGCCGGAGCGGGGATCCCCGGCCCCGGAGCTCCCACGGTCGCCTGCCCAGCAGCCGCTCCACAGTTCGAGAAATAAGTGCTTCAGGGCGCCTGGCGGTGAGCAGAACACAGTCATTACTGGAAATGATAGGCAGTGGGTGACTGAGGGCATTCTTCTCCGCCAAACCTGAAATTACTTTCGCTATTGATGGGGGCCTAATGGGAAGGGCAAAAAAAAAAAACCCAGAGGGAGCCTGGCCATGTGCCTGGCGGCCCCCACGGCCTGGATCGCCCTCGGCTTTGCCCTCCCCCCTCCCCTGCGCTGTCTCCCCGGGCGGGGGCACCCCGAGGGGGGCGTGTCCTGGGTCCTGCAGGTGTGGTCAACGCGGGCAGGATTTCTAAGGATTCAGCCCCTCCTCACCACCGATATTTGGTACTAGAACCTGTCGTCCCCCGTCACCCCATCCTCTACTTGCTCTGATTTCTAGCAAGTTCTGTGTTGCCAGATCCACACCAAAGCACTGCTGTGTCTTGTTTTAACCGTGGTAAAACATCTCTAACATAAAGCTGGCATTAAGTGGCTCCATATTGCGGTGCAGCCATCCATCTCCCGGCGCCTTCATCCTCCCAAAGCAAAACTCCGTCCCGGTAGGTAACAGCCCCTCTGCGCCCCTCCCCCGCCCCAGGCAACCACCCAGCTACTCGCCCATCTCTGTGAATTCGACTCCTCTAGGTGCCACGCACAATAGAGTCATGAGTATGTGTCCTTTTGTGAGTGGCTCGTTAGCACAAGGTCCTTGAGGTTCATCCAGGTCATAGCGTGTTAGAATCCCCTTCCTTCTTGGGGCTGGATTACATTCCATGAGCCAGCATGGGTTCATCCACCATGGACCCTCGGGCTGCTGCCCACTTTGCACTATTGTGGATGACGTCGCTATGAGCACAGGTACGGCATGCGAATGTCCACCCAGGCCGCTGGACCCCATGGGAACTCTGTATCCAACTTGTTCTCTTGGCAAGTGCACCTGGTTGCATTCCCAGCGGCTCGAGGGTTCCAAGTTCTCCGCCTCCTGGCCAGTGCTTACCGTTTTCCTTTTTTGATGGCGGCCATCCTGGTGGGTGTGAGCGGTATTTATTTCACTGAGCTCCTGCTCCTGTTTTAAGAACCTGCTCACATGCCTGACTCCCATTGGATGAAAATCCCAGGGACCAGACCCCTCAGAACCCAGTGGGGCACCTGCCACGGGGTTGAGCCTGTGGTCCATGCTGAGTTTATTTATTTATTTATTTTAAGATTTATTTGTTTATTTGAGGGAGAAAGAGAAAGGGGGAGGGTCAGAAGGAGAGAGAAAGAGAGAGAGAGAGAGAGAGAGCAGCAGTCTCCTCGCTGAGCATGAAGCCAGACCGACGTGGGGCTTGATCTCACGACCCTGAGATCATGACCTGAGCTGAAACCAAGAGTCGGAGGGTCACCGACGGACCCAGCCAGGCGCCCCCCCCCCACGCTGAGTTTAATTCTGTCTGCGCCACCCCCTCTTCCTCACCTGCTCCCCCTTCCCCACTCCCGTCTGGGACAGCCGCTTCCTTCCCCAGTGTTTCCAGAGGCTTAGCCTGGCATCCTCTCTCTGCGGTACAAGCCACAATTTCCTCTTCAAATTGCCAAACTGTTTACCAACAGCAGAATCTCCTTCGCACTCTGCTGATCTGGAAAACCAGTAATTATCCCAAGTCTGGCCGCCTTACCCTGATGCCAACAATGGCTTAATAGGAAAATCAGCACAAATGGCTCAGAGACCTAATCACCGCTCTCCCGTGAAGCCGGTGCCTGACACGGCCTGGCCTCGGCCCTCCCGCAGGGGAGGGGAGGCAGTGCTCATGTTCACCAGGAAGAGGGCTGGCTGCTTCTGGGGGAGGGCAGCCTACCCTCCGCCGCCGGAGGAAAAGGCAGCTCATGCCTTGATGTCCAGTCCATCCAATGGTCAGAGGTGAGCTCCTCCACCGCCCACAAAGATGAGCTCCCTGAAGATAATGCAGGAAGCTGCTCAGCCAGCAGAAGGTAGGGAAAATGTGGTCAGAGTTCTAGGCCTATGGAGACCTCTCCCTGCCACTCCCTGGCTGTGTGACCTTGAGTAAGTCACTTGACTGCTCTGAGTTTTAATTCCCCCACCTGTGAAACAGAAACAGTAATAGTAACTGTCTCTTAGGGTTTTGTGAGGTCTCATCAGAGAGAGAACACACAAAAAGCTTCTGCTGGCCTGGGGCACCTGGGTGGCAGATTCAGCTAGGCCTCCAGCCCTTGGTTTCAGCTCATGTCCTGATGTTGGAATCATGAGCTCGAGCCCCGCGTCAGGCCCCGCGCTTAGCATGGAGTCTCTCTCTCCCTCTCCCTCTGCCCTTCCCTGCTGCACTCGCTCTCTCTCATAAATAAATAAATCTTTTAAAAAGTCTTCTCCTGGGTCTGACATGTGTGCTCGATCAGGACACAGAGGTGTATGGGTTTGGATTCCAGCTCTGCCAATCGGTACCACTGGGATGCCGGGCGGGCCTCAAGCTTCTCTGTGTCTCAGCTGCCTCGTCTGTAGACAGGAATACAGTACCCGTTTTTGTGGCATTTCTGCAAGGATTGCCTGAGATAATATGTATGAAGACCGAAGCCAATGATATCCTAAGGGGTCATGAGCGGCGGGCCGTCCTGGGAGATGCCTCACCCCCAACACACAGAGGAGGGGGTCCGTGCTTAGCAACGCTTGGACCTGCGGAGGAGCTCCTAGGGAGTGAAGGCCCGCGCACTTGGGAGGACCATCCAGCCTGGCCGACAGCAGGACCTAAAGGGCACCTGTGGAGACAGGCAGGGCCCGGGATCCGGGACAGGGGAAGGGCCCACACTCTCAGCGTCGCAGTCCTGCAAGTCGCTGCTGTAAGCCGAGGCCCCGAGAGCCGAGGGCCCAAGAGGAGTGCTCTCTGGGCGAGAAGTTCCCAGGAGGAAGACTCCGACACACAGGGCCTCCTTTCCATGAGGACGCCCGCTCCAGCACTGTTAGGTCCCTGCCCCTCCATCTGGCCGGAGGTGGCCCGGAGTGGTGGGCAGAGCCTTGGGGGCTGGGCACTCGCCGGGCCTGTTCTAGAAGAAGCACGTCCCCATGGGTGCCTGGCTTCAGGCCTGGAAGACCCTGGGCTGAGTTATCACTCCGAGGCATGGGGCACGTAAAAGTGAGTAAGGTACAGCCCAGTCCAAAGGAGGAGGCAGACCCAGACTGATGGTGGCAGCAAAGGCTAATTCAGCGTCTAGTGGGACAGGGTAGTGAAGGGGACAGGGAGGGCCCTGCCCCGGCCGGGAGGTCCCAGGAGGCTTCCCCGGGGAGGACTCGGAAGAAAGCAAGCGAGGCGGTCGGTGACCAAGTTAAAGGAGGGCAGCATGATGAAGGGCTCCCACAGGCTGCTCAGGGCACGGCATCTGACCTCCAACCCATTCAGTTGGCCCTGCACCCTGGGGCACGCCAGGCCCGGTCACCAGACCAAGGCTGCAGGAGCCTGAGGCCTTCCAGGACCCCCAGAGAAGCCGTCCCAGAGCGACAGGGAAGGAAGCTGTGGCACTCAGTTGCGTGAAGGTCACACCCTCCGGGGACAGTGGCCTGGAGGCTCTGGGCTCCACACGGGTCTGGGTGCTCAGACAGACGCCCCATGTGCAGTGGAGGAGACGGTGCCGCTGGGCTCTGCTCTCTGGCCCACCCTGCTCCCTCTGTCACGGGGCTCAAAGCAGCGCGTGCTCACTTTCGGTTCCAGCTGCCATGGAGACCCGGGGATGCTCTGTTTTCCTGCAGACTCCTGTTGCCACTCGGCCATTTATAGGGATTTGCCGGCTTGCAGACCTGGGAGATTCCAGAACCTTCCTTTCATCTTGATTTCCACCCCTCACAGGGCTCCTGGTGGGCAACCCCATCCCCTAGGGGTCTGGCTTCAAAGAGGGGTGAGCAGGAAGTGGGGGGCCTGCTCTGGGAGGCAAGGGCTCGAAAAAACGCCATGGCTGATTATTCCTGAACATGAGCCGTCATAAATAATGGAACAAATTCAGACTTGGTGATTCAGTGTGCCAAAATATAGAAAGGCCATTTAGTATTGGTGACAAAATTAGATGGAAGGCTACACTCCAGAAGCAGCAGCAGACAGAATGGTGCAGACACAGGACACCTCCACACGGGCCCTGGGGTGACTGGTGACCACCCCCGCCTGCCGTGCTCTAGCAGGTGTGACACAGGATAAGGGCTCAGGAAACCTCCTGACGCCGGAATGCGCCTTCAGAAAACAATTGTTTTTCTGGGAAATCTGGAGTGAAGAGCTGGAGTATTTCTGATTCGCAGTAATACACTCTTTTCCTTGCAGGAATTTAAATGTCTTCCATAAAAGCATTCAGCTGCAGCCTGGAGAAAGTGAACTGATTGATCGAGACTCAACAAAAGCAAAAACAAACCGGAACACTCACACAAATAGACCTGTTTCTCCTGGACGCTTCTCAGGCCACTGCACCGCGGGGCCTTCGAGGGGGAGATTTAAGCAAACAAAGCACCACCCCCAAGTTCTTTGAGCAAAAGACTCCTCCTGCAATCCATGTGTCTGGACACTCTTCGAGCCACAGTCTTTTGCCAAAAACCCAGGCAGTATATACAATAACCGCCAGAGAAAACCCCTGCCTCGTCGCTGATAGATCTTGTTATATTCCATTTGCGCTGTGAAATTTGCACTGGAAAAGAAATACGAGTGTTCATCTGAGAACAAAGTTCTTCACTTGCTGCCGGAATCCACGACAAGATTTCGAACTAATTCCATAAGATGGAACACACACACACACACACACACACACACACACACACACACACACACAGAGACACCCTTCTTTGAAGATGCTGAGATATACCACAGATAATACGCACATCGACCTTTTAAAGGCCCTGAGAAGTCCTGCAATAAGGAAACCTGCTAAACTTTGTTTAACCCAGTGTCTCATGCACTTAGCTAACCAAGGAATCTTTTTAAAAAACTATTAAGATCTACTAATATACAGAGACACCGACATGTCACAGAGCACATTTGGAAGTGCTTATATACAGAAAAATCCAGTGTCCAGGGCACCTGGGTGGCTCAGAAAGTTAAGCATCTACCTTTAGCTCAGGTCATGATCCCAGGGTCCTGGGATGGAGCCCCACATCGGGTTTCCTGCTCTGCATGGAGCCCACTTCTCCCTCTCCCACTCTTCCTACTTGTGTTCCTTCTCTTGCTGTGTCTCTCTTTGTCAAATAAATAAATAAAATCTTAAAAAAGAAAAGAAAAAAAAAACAGCGTTTGCATAGACTGTTTTTCAGAAGACCTTTTCCTCCTCTCACGGATGAGGAAACTAAAGTTCAAAGAGTACGTTATCCCAGGCCACACACAGAGAGAGGACATCTTAGGGAATTTAACACAGGTATCAATTAAATGCAGCATTAATCGTCCAACACCAAAGTGCCGCCTGGCTCAGATCCCTGTGTGGAAATATCCCACCTATCAGTGTCTGTCCTCCATGCAGTCCCTGGTATGGCTTCTTCTCTCCCAGACCTGGAGGTTTCAGGGATAATGATCCAGGCGCACCCAAGGGACCCTGACCTGTTCCTGCACAGCGAGGGGGTCCCTTTCTAAGCAGCTAGTATGTCCTCCTGGGCCCGGGAGCAGAGGCCTCACAGGAGCCCAGCCCTGCCCTGCGGACCCTGCGTTGGCCCACACACAGAAGCCAAGACCAAGAACTTCCCGTGGTGCCTGATAAGAACCCGGAGCTGACTCGTCCTGGCACAGACCCTATGGTGAGAGGCAGAGAGCTGTGGAGTCCTCTGCAGAAGGCCTGGACTGTACCAAATGTCGCATCTGGCCACACAGGCTAAGGGGGTCACCTGCCTCTGAGACAGGGCAGACATGCCTATATTGAAATGCACAGCCCCTCCCCATAATGCCTAACTCACAGCCAGACTTCCTTAAAGGAGGTGCTGCCCCTCGGTTCTATGTCCCCCTTTGGGGGGGGTGTCCCAAAGGAAACAGGAGACAGAGCCTACACTGCTCCCAGCCCAGTAACCCAGGCCACCAGGCTTGGGGTCCCACAGCCCTGAGACCAAGACAACCAGTGACACTCCCGCTCTGGGTCTCCTCCAGGCGTGGAGCTGAGGGGACCATCCGATCAGAGCCTGGGCACCCCCCCCCGACCTCTCCCACCCCGGGCATGCTGGGCACCCCGGGCCTGAGGACTTCCTGCCCAGAGAGGGCTGTGAAGGGCAGGTTGGGAGCAGAGCGTGGGCGAGCGGCTGCCTGGGGGCCACATGTGGGCGGGGGGCTCCTGGTGTGGGGGGGACCCGGGGTGATTTTCAAAACCAAGAAAAGAAATCTGAGTCACTTCAATTCTGTCGGTCGTGCAATCACTTAGCAGTTTTATTTTGTGTAAGAATTTAAGAGTTCAATGGAACACAAACTTCAAGGTATAATTCTTTATTTGAAAAAGTACAATATTTCATTCGGCTCAGTGAACCCTCACAAAGAGCATATCTGAGAAGCACTCGCCGGATCAAGAAATAAACATTGCTGGAATGCCCCCCCCCCCCCGTGACCCTTTCCAGGGGTCGCACTATCCTTACTTCTGCCGGGACAGACCAGGGTTGCCGGTCTTGAACATGGGCGGGATCGTCCACGTCGCAGCGCGTGGCTTCCTCCCCGGGGCGCTGGGGTTTTCCATCATGTGAGCACACATCATGTGCCTGCCCGGCCTGATGGTAACTTCTGGATCGCTTCCGGTCCTGGGCTGTGGGGAGGGCTGCTGGGAGATCTGCACCTGTCCTGGTGAACTTCGGGGTGCAGATTTGCTTAATGACACCAGAGGAGTCTTGCTGCGACACGGGGCGCTCATGCCCAGCCCGACTCACTCCCGCGGGGCAGGCAACTCACGGTTGCTCACATCTTTCCTGCTCTTGCAACTGGTGGCTTTAAACGTCAGCCCTTCACCTGGGTCTGAGCTTTACTGCCTGCCTCCCAGTGGCTCCTGGAGTTGATCACTCTTATGGGTTTACCAGTTACGGCCGTGGGCTCTGTTGCCCAGTTCCTGTTCAAATTCTTCTGTTGGCTTATCTGTCTTACGGGTTTAAACAAGCTCTTCATATCCCTGACTTCAAGTCTTAGGTGAAATGAGCTTCGGGCAAGTTTCTTCGACCACTTTGGTTTGGCTTCTTGCTCTCTCTATTTTTCTTTTTTTTTTTTTAAGATTTTATTTATTTGACAGAGAGAAACACAGCCAGAGAGGGAACACAAGCAGGGAAAGTGAGAGAGGGAGAAGCAGGCTTCCCGCCGAGCAGGGAGCCCGATGTGGGGCTTGATCCTGGGTCTCCGAGATCATGACCTGAGCTGAAGGCAGTCGCTTAACCAACTGAGCCACCCAGGCGCCCCCAGCTTCTTGCTCTCTTTATAGTGTCTTTTGTTGAACGGATGTGCTTAATTTTATTTTTTTTAAAGATTTTATTTATTTAGGGGCACCTGGGTGGCTCCGTTGTTAAGCATCTGCCTTTGGCTTTTTATTTATTTTTTTTTAAGATTTTATTTTTTTATTTGACACAGAGAGAAATCACAAGTAGGCAGAGAGGCAGGCAGAAAGAGAGGAGGAAGCAGGCTCCTTGCCGAGCAGAGAGCCCGATGTGGGGCTCGACCTGGAACTCGGGGATCACAACCTGAGCCGAAGGCTGACACCTAAGACTGAGCCCCCCAGGTGCCCCTTGATGTGTTTAATTTTAATGGAATCTGATTTATCACTGCCTCTTCTGTCGTTAGCACCCTTTCTATGTCTTGCTTAAAAAATACTTGTCTGCCCACAGTCATGAAGATATTCTGTTTCTTTTCAGAAACATTATTATTTGGCTTTGGAATTTTATATCTACAATCCGTCTGAAATTGGCATTTGCGTAGGGATCAAAATTCACTTTTTTTCATAGGAATATCCACTGAGCCCGACTCCTTTTTTTGAAAAGCTCATCCTTTCTCCCATCACACAATGCTGGCACTTTCGCTAAAAATCAAGTGACACTGAATGTGTGAGTTGCTGCTGGACGCTCTCAGCCCCCTGGACTGGGGCCATTCAGCTCCATTGATCTATCTGTCCATCCTTGGCAGTTAGCACATGGGCCCCTGATTGCTGG
Organism: Spilogale gracilis; assembly: GCA_004023965.1. Lineage (NCBI taxonomy): Eukaryota > Metazoa > Chordata > Mammalia > Carnivora > Mephitidae > Spilogale > Spilogale gracilis. The sequence goes on along the minus strand of PITA01019127.1, from coordinate 24,303 downwards.
GCAGCATTGTAAGGTGTGGAATTCAGTAGCACAGATTCTCCAGTTCTGTTTTCCCACTTAAGGTCATCTAGTTTTTCTTGTCTCATTGTGTTTCCATATAAATTTTAGAATCAACATGTCCATTTTCATACACATAAACACACACACGCCCGCACACACACATAATTTCTGTGACTTCTAACTGCTGCATGGTGTGTGTATCAGTCACTGACCAGTTGGGAAGCGGAAACGCCTCTATTTCAAGCAAAGAGGAATTTAACTCCAGGAGGAATAATGGAGAGAAGAGGACGAGGTGTGACCCGAAGATCAGGGCGTGGCTGCTTCCCTGCTGGAGGCGCAGTGAGTATGCGGGTCCATGGGGGCATGACACAGAGCTGAGGACGCTCTCAGCCCCCTGGACTGGGGCCGCAGCCCAAGCCCCCCCAGTCCCAGAACCACCACTGGAAGCACAAGAACTTATACCTCTGCTTTTTGTTATTGTTGAGTGTGTCCCTGCAACATTAGGATTTTGAAATTCTAATCCCAAGGCCTTGAGAATGTGACTTTATTCAAAATGAGGGTCCTTGAGGGTGACCGCAGTTAAGGTGGGGTCACATTAGAGTACAGGCTCCCAGTCCCTGACTCTTTGCTCTGGCCGCCCCAGGGGACAGGCACACCCAACTTCCCATCTGGGGCCAGCGCCTCCTGGTAGGTGACTCCGGCTGGAACCTGGCTGGCCATGGAGCCTGGGACATGCAGGTGATTGGTGTCCAGCCCTGGCGGCACATGAGGAATAGAGAAGTCCACAGCAAGGGACAGCTCTTGAGTCCCATGTGTGTCTTCCGGGGGCCACCTGCCCACCTACCCCCATGCTGGACATCAATGGCCACCCCCCCCTCACTGGGATGGACACCCTCTGTCATGGCCCCTTGGGATCTCGGTAAGGATTTGGGTATTTATGTCAAGGTGACACATTTCTGTCATGCCTTGTCAGGCATTTGCCCCTCTGCCCCCAGAGCCCACAGCAGGGCCCCACACATGTAACAGGTGCTCCATAAATGTTTGTTCCCCCTACCATGAAGCAGAGCAGTTTCACCCAAGCCTGGGCCGCTATCCTCATAGCCCCTGCCCTTCACCCACTGGGCAGCGTGGGCTGCAGGGGCAAAACCAGAGTTGGGGAGAGCTGGTGGGCAACCTCACAGATACGGTGGGGGAAGGAGGTCTCAGGATGCAGAGGGGTGAGGGCGCTGGGACAGGCAGCCGGATGTGGCTGGGGTGCCGAGGTATTGAGGATGATGTTTGGGTTTCCGGCGTGGTGCTGAGCAGATGACACACTGAGAGGAACTACGGGCTGGGAGTCAGCGGGGTCCGAGGGGCCTGCAGAACACGGATGCGCAGACATCCAATGGCTCTGCAGCTCCGAGGGGATTCAGGTTGCAAGTGAATCCGTGAAAACCCCCCTCCAATTTCTTTTGAAGATTTTATTTATTTATTTGACAGAGAGAGGGCACAAGCAGGGGGAGCAGCAGGCTGAGGAAGAGGGAGAAGCAGGCACTCCGCTGAGCAGGGAGCTGGACGTCGGGCTCAATCCCAACCCTGCGATCATGACCTGAGCTGAAGGCAGATGCTTAACCAACTAAGCCACCCAGGCACAAACTCCCCCCGTACAAATATTTTGTTCACCCTAATTAAATATTAAAGCCGCTCATGAAACAAAGAATCAATAACCCTTTACACATCTCACATTAACAACGATGAGTACCGTAAGAGGCTTGCAGAGAGAATGGGGCTTCTCTGCAAGCACCACGCATATACGTAGCTCATTTGTGTGTCCCCTCGTCTGCTCTAACATCCAGGGCCTTAATGATTTTGACTTAGGATCGTTTATTCCTGCCTCCTGGGCTTCACCACTGTCCCAGAGACACAGAGAATCGCACATTTTCAAACAGGGAGAGGCCGTCATTGGTCTTTATTTAATCTGCTTGGCAGAGCTGAGGGGCCCCTCTCCCTGCCCCTCCCCTGGGAGGCTGGGTGGTCTCAGTTTTGCTCCAAGAACCTCCTGCCCAAGCACCTGCCAGTGGCCCACCCCCTCTCCCTCTGACCGCCCGCATCGCCCCTACGCCTTACCACAAAAAGCTGCGATTTCAGCTCTGCTGGCATTTTCTCCTTTTTCTTTTCCTAATTCCCATTTTTTCCCCACTGCATAGACTTGCAATTCATTTATACGAGAATCAATGTTCTCTTGTTGTGAAAAAGAACTGACTGCACATTCCAGAATTTCACGTGAGGGGAATTGCAGGACCAGAGGCACCATGGACCAATTCATAAATTCAACAATTATTTGGTGAATTTCACTAGGTGTCCATGCTTATGTTTGTCCTGGAGACATACTGGTGGACAAAAAAAGAGAAAGGCTTTTTCCTATTGGAAATAGAAGTCCAGCAGGGGAGCCAGACCATAATTAATTACACAAATAAATGTGAAATTGCTCCAGTAACAAGTGTCATAGATGAGGGTACCATGGTTCTATGACTGCATTTAAGGGGTTGGAGGAGCTGACATAAACAGGGAAATCAAGGCAGACTTCCTGGAGGAAGTGCCAATTAAACTGAGATCTGAAAGATGAGTGTCATTAATTAGGAAAAGAAGGACGGGAAGGGCTTTCTGCACTGTGGGAAACACATGGGTGCCGGGAGCCGGCCCCAGCAACGGTCAGTCAGGGTTCCCCAAAGGTGGTGACGGAGTCGGCGAAAAAATGAGGAGATGGGACGCGAAGAGTGGTGGGGAGGATCTCCTCTCCTGAAAACTGTGTCTTCAGGGTTCTTTATTTAAAGCTTTTTAATCACATCAGTCTAGCTTTAGGCAAACAGTTGGTTCTGTCTCTCTTGCTCTCCGCTTCTCCGTTTCTGTTTCTCTCTCTGTTGCTGTCTCTGTCTCAGTCTCTCTGTCTCTCTATCTCTCCGTCTCTCAGTCTCAGTCTCTCAGCCTCTCAGTCTCTCTCAGTCTCTCTCTCTGTCTCTCGGCTTTGTCTCTTCTCACGGCTTTGTCTCTTCCTTGACTGTCAAGGGTCCCGGTCTTTATTATTCCCAAGTGAGGAAGTTGGGTGGTGCAGTTAAATCTTTAACTGCTTTTGCACCCGCCCTAGAGACAGGATTAGTATTGTTACTACCGGGTACAGAGTGACTGCTTAAACTCACAGAAGTTGAGACCATTGAGGCAGAGGGATCAAAGAATACAGATAAGAGATAGAGATATGATTACCAGGAGGAGGATTAAATGGAACTATGTCTTGGATAAGCACACCAAGGACATATTGCCCCGGCCCATAGGATAAGTGGCTTTCTGGATTCTAGGTGGGGAAAGCCCAGAGGGGGTTTTATTCACATTCCCAGGTACCTCCACCAAAATTCCTAGTGGCTTGGGCAAGGCGGGAGGGGCGGATCACGCACTGTCCCCGACACATGGGCAACAACCTATGTGGGCAGGACGGACGATACGCCAGGGACTTAGAGAGTCCAGGGGGTCTGGGGAAGTAGGGGGGGAGAGGGCAGCAAAGGTAAGTGTGAGAAGCAGGCAGGGACTGGACCATAAGACCTTCTCTCACCTGATCAAGATTTCTGTTTCTCTCCCAAGAGTCATAGGATGCCATTTTGTGTTTTAAGCAGAGGGGAGGCATTGTCAGACTCGCACTTCACAAAGATCACCCAGGCTGCAGTGTGGAGACTGCGTTGGGGGGGCACCGGGCTGCTGGAAGGCTGCTGCAGCATGTGCAGCGTGGGGTGGAGACTCGTGGATGGGTGTGAGGGCCGCTTGGAAGGCAGAGATGCCGGGCCTCCGGGAGACTGGGTACGGGGTGGTGAGAAATAAGGGGCATCAGAGGATTTCTGTTTCTGGACAGTGTAATTACGGTCACCGTTCTCTGAGGCAGAAAGCGCTGGGGTGCAGATAATGAGTTCAGCTTGGGCCACGCTGGATCGCCATTGAGACAGTCATTCTTTCTTGCATCTGAGACCCTCCTTCTGAAGCCCTTCTCCGTCTTCCTAAAGTACATTTTGGAGCTCATTTAGTGAAAATCTCTTTGTAACAACTATGCTCCGTTTTTTGTTTTTGTTTTTTTTTTTAATATTTTACTTATTTGACAGAGAGAAACACAGGCAGAGAGGGAACACAAGCAGGGGGAGTGAGAGAGGGAGAAGCAGGCCTCCCGCTGAGCAGGGAGCCCGATGTGGGACTCGATCTCGGGTCTCCGGGATCATGACCTGAGCTGAAAGCAGTCGCTTAACCAACTGAGCCAGCCAGGCGTCCCTATGCTCCATTTTTATCGGAAAATACCTTTACTTGTCCTTATCCTTGAAGAATATTTTGGCTAATTTCGTTTCATCATCGTGCTTCCTGTTATTACTGCTGACAAGTCAGCTGTCAGTCTATCTGCTGTCGTTCAAGGGCATGTGTCTCATTACACGAGCTGCTTCCACGATCTTCTCCTTGTCTTTGGTGATCGGCAGTTTCACTATTACTTATCTGGGTGTGGACTTCTGCTCATCTATTTTCTTTGTTAGGGCTCCTGAATCTGACGATAGGTGACTTCTGTGGCTTCTCTCCCATTCTCTGCATAATCTCTTTCTGAAACCCCAGCTAGTCACCTGTTGCATATTAGACGGTCTCAGTCTACCCATCCTGTCCCCTTGCTTTTTCACTTCCCTTTTATGTTTTTTCATGTCCTGCATTCTAGCTACCTTCTTCTCATCTGTCTTTTATGGCAGAGTAGCATCCCAAGCTAGGTAGCCTGTGTTACTCTTTCACATATTAATAGATGTCTAGTTACATATACAGCTGTTATGAATAATCTTATCAAGTTTTTTTTGGAACATGTGTGTTCATTTCTCCTGGACAAATACCTAGAAGGAGGACTTCTGGGTCACAGGTTAGATGTGTGCTTAACTTTAGAAGACACGCCCAAACTGTTTGCTGTTTTTCAACCAGCATCTGCATCATGAGCCTTCAGTGGACAGAGACTGTTACGTTCTGTCTGGAAAATGAAAGGCCCACGTGTCACTTGCACATATCTCTTCCTGCCACGCTCCCTGAGAGAACCTGGAAAGGAGAAAAACAGAACCTTCCCCCTATCTTCACACACTTCCAGCCTAAGTCCATGGCACGGGAGGAAAAGCTAATCCTCATGCAAGATGGAGGCATTGAGCTGTATGAGCGAGCTGGCCCCTAGGATTGCAGCGGTGAGAAAACTCTGGGTTTGCTTACGATGCCGTTCTGAGCAAGGAAAGGAAGTTTTCACCACAATGTACTGAGGGCAGCAATCAGAGCTATCAAAAACCCCATTTCATGTCTACAGCCCACCTCGCGGACTGTTCCGTAACGGCCAGTACTGAGCCCCTCCTCATAGTGCTGGCCTTAGCCCCAAACTCCCATGCTCTTGCCTCTTCCTTCTCTCCCCCATCCAGGTCTCAGACTCCTGGCTACCAGCCTGCACTTGTCAGGGCAAGGGCCAAGACTCAGAGGGAGCAGAGAGACCAGAAGGGAAGGCTAGGACAAAGGAGCTGCGGAGAGCGGTTTGCATTAGAGGGCTCGTTGCACTGTAAGGGATGACACAGCTGCTTCCGGCCAGTAGATCTGACCTGGCTCAGGCTAAGCCTCTGCCTCCCACAGAGCCCTCTCTTGGTCTCAGCTGGTGGGTCTGGTCGGGGTTCTCAGCAGGAGGGGTTGTGGCCTGGAGGAAGACCCCATGTTTGACAGACCCTCATATGTATTAACTCGTTCACTCCTCACAAGCAATCTGTGCACAGATACCAGTAGTGCCCCCCGTTTGACGGTGGGGGAAACTGAGGCATGAGAGGTCCAGCAACAGCTGGTGGGTGGCCATCAGGAAAGGAGGGCAGCCAGATTGACCCCAGATCCTCCTCTAAGCCGCAGTGCCCCTAGCACTATATATAGTAAGGAAATGTGCGTTGAACAAATGAGCAAACGAATTAGTCAACTTAACACGGAGCCGGCTTCTCCCTGCAGTGTGCTGCTCCCCCCGCCAGCTGTGGGCAGGTGCCTGGTGCTTCCTGATGGATGGGTGATATTTCCCGTGGCAAAGACGGCCGGAACACCTGTCATTGCGAAGGTAATTACGTCTCTCTCACTAGCCTCCTGGCCAAGCTGCAGCCCTGGAAAGTCACCGTGTTCTTTCTGCAACATCTGCAGCAAGACTCAAAGAAAGGCTTTAAGAAGACGAGGGGGACGTCTGTGTCATCTAGCGCAGTCGGGAAGGGAGTTTGCTGCTTTGCAAATGGGCCAGAAGATGGTGAGACTCAGCTTGGTGGCAGGGTGTCCCACCATCTGGGGTGTTTCATTTTAAGGGGGTGCTGACTGCTTAGCAACTAAGACCCAGGAACCCATAAGCAGAGGTCATCGGGCGAGCCTGGGTTTATCTCCGGATCAGCACACAAAAGTAACTGTAGACAAGATGCTAGTCAATATAGGGAGGACCAGCTGAGAGTTGCCCTGGTCCTGGACAAAGACAATTGTCCTCCTAAAGGCACGCCCCTGCAGATGGGGTCCCGTGAAGACACTGTGTACTCCCACATGGCAGTCTAGGGCACCCATGTGGGAAAGAGGCAGCTCCTGAGGCAGGAAATGGGCTCTGGGGAGAGAGGAGGGCAGTGTCCCCCTTTGGGGTGAGTGGCAACCGGGACTTACACCCAAGACTCAGTGTGTGCATGGGAGATCGTGCCCAGCCCCAGAGGAGGCTGCTACGGTGGTACAGAGTGGTGCCTGCACCAGCAGCTGGCTGCAGACCTTCTCAGAGCCTTCTCCCATTCACAGCCCACCTCCAGGCGAGTGTGGCCAAGGCTTTGCAGGCCCTGCTGTGCTGGGGACAGGATTAGCGGAATATAAGGGAGTGGGGACTGTGCGACAGACACATGGGTCCTGCCGGGGAGCGAACTTTGAGTTTTAGCATGAGACAGGTGACTTCATCTCAAACATAAGGGTTGAAAGGCCTGGAGCTGCTGGGGCTGCTTGCCCAGTAAGGTGCATTAAATACTACATTAGGATGTCTGTTCTTCCGCCTTGGTGGCCACTGTGTCCTCCACCCCTCACCTCTGTCAGGCCGGCCACCTCCCGCCTTTACCCCTCCCCTTGCCCGGCGTCACTGGCTTACCTGCTGCCCAGCACAGCAGGAGGGTGTGCACCCAGGGTGGTCGGAGCAGCCCTGTCCCAGGAGTCAGCACGCCCCCCCCACATCGGCGGGAGAAGGGGAAATGGCAAAATAAAGAACACAGGGGAGCGGATGCAGAAGTGGGGTGAGCCGGCCGGTGGAGCCCTTCCCGCCCCAGCCCCACCCTCCCGGTGGCAGCTAACAGCAGCACTCTGCATGCGTGTCAGCCTTTCCGAGTACCCCCTGCCGTGACCTCACCCAACCGTGTCACATTATGAGGCAGGGGTCCTAGACCCTTTGAAAGAGGGAGAGTTAGAACTCAGGGACTGAGCAAGTCCGGGGCTGGGGTAGGGGAATTGGACATCCCACTTTGCAGTGAGGCGCTGGCCCGGGCTGCAGGTCGAGCTGGTCTAGAGCAGAGCGTGGAGAGCCCCCGAGAGCGATGTGTTCACTGCCCGCCTCATCTCTCTTCCTGGGGCAAGCAGAGCTGGTTCTCCTGGATCCTGAGTGACCGGGAGTGTCCCGGGAAGTGTGGTCACTGAGGGGACATGCTGCTTGGGGACTCCAGTTCTCTAAGGTCTGCTCTCTACCATCCTGACCTCTTGGTGGGACCTCGGCCTTGGATCTCACTCGAGTGCCCAGCCCTGCTCCACCCTCCCTGCTCCTGGCATCGGTAGCCTTCCGTGGCCCCAGGCCCTTGGCTCGGGCTAGGCATGTGACCTGCCAGACCCATTCCCCTGGATGGCCACTGCCCGGCCCTTACCTTCCTCGTCCCAGCAGTGGACCCTGAGCACCTTGGGCCTCAGATCTGTTCATCCATGGATCCCCAATGCCCTCACAGGGCCAGGCCTAATGAGCATTCTACTGAGCAGAAAATGGCTGGTTCAGGATTCTTCACACCCTCCCCTTGGCAGGGGTCTGGGCTGGCAGTCTTAGCTCTGATCCCGGTTCCCTGAATTTGCACCCTGCAGAACCGCTCCAGGCCCCTCTCTCCCGAAGGCAGGTTGCCACAGACACGACCGCACAGGGGGCTCTGGGGCTCCTGGTGCCGTGCGCCAATCACTGACGTGGCTGCTTCCTGGGAAGAAACCCAGATCTTCCAAGGAGCCGTGAGAACCACAGAGGGCAGTAGAGGGGACTGCTCTGGAGACCCCATCTCAGTGCTAGAGCCCTGGGCTTGCCGTCTGTGGGACAGCGTGGCCCTCACCAGGTCTCATGCCGCCTTTCCTCCCCACAGCCCTCTATCTCCCCACAGGGCCATCTGGCTGTGCCTCGGAAGAGGACATGAATCCGGATGCGCAGGGTCCCGGCCACGGCGGATGGCTGTTAGAGGAAAAGCTTCAGGGTGTTGCCCCCACCAGGAATTTTTATTTTAGAAGAGAATTTTGAGGATGGAAAAGAACTTAAAATTCTAAGAAATAAACCTCCACTGGGTACATTCAAGGGGACAGGGGAGCAGGGTCCCTGGCACCTCTGAGGACACAGCCCTTCCTGCCTCACCCCTTCTTGAGTCTGTCCCTCTCCATACCTCCCACCTGCCTCTCACCTGGTGCCTCATCTTCTGAAAGTCAAAGAAGCATGAACCAAGATGTGAGATATCCTGACTCTTCCCCTCTCCTCCACTCTGCATGGCCAGCCCATCACCAAGTGCGGGAGATCTTACCTTCCGCTGTCTCTCAGGTCCATCCTTTCCTCCCATCTTCAGCTCCAGCCGGCCATTCTGGTCCACACCTACCTTCAGCTCTCAGCCTAGCTTCTTCTAATGGGACTCCACACGCCCTCTCTGGCCCCCTTCTAAGCTCTTCTCCAGGCTCTGGCTAGAGCAATATTGACTGGGATTTTCTTGAATCTATAGACCACCTTGGAGAGAAATGATACCCTAAAAATGTTGAGTTCTTCCCTTCACGAACACAGTGTGGTTTTTTCATTTATTTAAAACTTCTTTGATTTGATTCATGAGTTTTCAACATATAAATCTTACACATTTGTTAGATTTATATCTAAGTATTTCATGTTTGGGGAAGCTGTTGTAAACAGTGTTTTATGCAATTTTAAATCCTTCATCATGGCTACATAGAAATATAATTGATTTAAAAGACGGTATTTAATTACACATTCATTAAAGTCCTCAAAGGTAGCACAAAGAGGTCTCCTATTCTCTTCACCCATCTCTCCCTAATGACTGCATCTCACACAGCTATAGTACAATATCAAAGCTAGGAAACTGATATTGGTACCGAGTGTGTATAATTCTCTAACATTTTATCACGTGTAGGGTTTCATAGCCACCATGTCTCAAGACAGAATGAAATACAGTTGATTTTTGTATACTGACTTGCTATCCTGCAACTTTGCTAGGCTCACTTATGAGTCCTAGTAGGGTTTTTTTTGTAGATTACTTGGGATTTTTTACATAGACAATTACATCACCTGTGGCTAGAAACAGTTTTGTTCTATCCTTTCCGGTCTATGTGATATTTTTTTTTCCTGCTTTATTGCATTGGCTAGGCCCCTCAGTTTGATATTGAACAGAGGTGACAACAGCAAACATTCCTGTCTTACTCTTGATTTCAGAGGGAAGCAGTCGTCCATCACTGAGTGTCCTATTAGCTGTGGGGTATGTGTAGGTCCTCTTTATCAGACTGTAGAAGTCCCCTGCCGCCCTAACTTGCTGAATTTGTCATGAATTATTATTGGATTTTGCCAATATGTTTTCTGTATCTATTGAAATGAACGTATCATTTTCTTCTTTAGTGTGTTGATACAGTAGATCACACTGATGTATTTTCAGAGTGATATTAAGAAGGCACAAATATATCATGGCCCTCTTCAAATGTTCAAACCATTTAATAGCTTCCAATTGCTACTAGGATAAAATTAAAATCCTTAACAACAATGGATCCAGGAGGAATGTGGTGCCTATGCGAAGCAGCGTATCTAACTAATTGCTTACAGAATAGTCATTTCATAGCCCATAACGGGTCTGCACCCCCAGGGATGGTTCAGCCACTCAGCAGCATCGGGTCATCAGGTCGCATCTCTGCCTCGCCCCTCATGCTTACAAGGTGGCTCCAGGAGCTCCAGGCATAATTTTCTAGCACAAGTGTGTCCAACACTGGGAGGGTAGGAACGAAGCAATTTTCCTCAAGTGATTATTTGGATCAAGGAGAAAAAAACCTCTTCAGCAGGTTTTCCCTAGCATCTCCTTGGCCAGACCAGCTCACCTCCTTGTCTCTAAACCAATCACCGGGTACAGAACTGCCCTGATCAACCATCACAGTCCGCCCCTGGAGCAAATTGCCGCTGGACAAAACCAGGCCAACGTGTCCACCGCACTGGCCCATCCGGGGCTTTACACAGTCGGCCTTCTTCCTCGCTTCCTATTCTCGGGCTCCGGTAAATACAATCCCTTCCTCCCGGAATGCTCCTCCCTCCTGCACCTGTTCACCCAGCAGAAGGGGCTCACCCTCCAGGTCTCACCTAACATGGCTGTGCCCCCCTTGGCTGCCTGGCCACACCAGGTTCTCTCCCCCACACACCTGTGCCAGCCCTCTTGTGCTCGTGACATGGGCACAGCCAGAACTCAGCGTTCCCACAGCTGCCCCTGCGCTCGTCCCCCCTCAGAGTCCTGCTTGTTCTTGTCCTCCCTCCCCCCCACCTCCAAACCCCACCCATCCTCCTGGTACCACCTGAACCCTCCCTCCTCCACGAAAATCTCCAGACCCTCGCAGGTGCCCTTCCCCTCTTCCTCCCCTGGTACCACAGTGATTTCAGCACTGTCTGTCATCCCCAGCGAGCTCCCTGGGAGCCCAAACCATCATTCTTCTCAGTGGCCCCTGTCATCACGGCGAGTGTCTGTCCCACCTGGAGACTCAACAGACATTCAGATGCGAAGGATTAGAAAACACATTACAGATCTGGAGATCGGAACAACCAGGACTGCCACGGCCTGGTGGGGGCTGGGGGGCTGCTCGCCTCATAGACATCACTCCACGCCTTCCCACAGCGGAAGGGGCACTATTAGCCCCGCCCCCGCCCCATCCCCGCCAAAAACTGAGATGATAAGAGGTGAGATAAGTCACTGACTATGGATAAGTCATCCTCACCTTGAGGTCAGGTGTACTCCTGACTCCAAAGCCAGGGTTTTCCCCGGCGGGACACAGGGAGGAGGGTGAGGAGGGGGGTCTGCCCGAGGCCTGGAGCCCCGACACCAGCCCCTGAGTGGGAGACCCTGGGGCCAGAGTCCCTGTTGCACACAGGGGTAGAGTCGTGGTTCTCACCACGGGGGATCGCAGCTGGGAATGTGGCCATCTGAGGACACAGCCATTGGCGATGTCACCAATCCAGCTTCTCTGCCCGCTTGCGTGCTCGGTGCCCACCCTGCCCCCGCCCGCCCTTCCAGCCCCACAGCGACCCGGGAGCAGGACCCATGCTCCCGCTCCACAGATGGGCAAACTGGGGCCCAGGTCCGACAAGGCCTTTCCTCCAAACCAACCCTGGGAGTTGGACTCAGGTCTGACCTTTTCTCTGCACCCCAGCCCGGCGGACACTCCCCCGGGACCACTTCCGAAACCGGCCCCAGCCGTAGCCATCCCGGGAGCTAGCTGGCACCCTCCTCTTCAGAGCTGTTCCTGCGCTCTTGGTTCCAATGCCAAGTCACTCGCCATCATACATCTCTCTCTTCTTTTCCTTTCAAAGATGACTCATAAAATGAAATGAGGCATTTGGAGTAAATAATGATGGGGCCTGAATTATTCAAACTCCTCCAGATTCTGAAATGACTTTAATGTGTTTATGTTTTGCATTAAGCTTCAAAATGGGCAGAAGGTTCACAAGATTTATCTTAATTTGTGAAATGCTTCTCTAACCCAGGACCCGCCGTGATACAAATGTCTAGCTAGGGACATCAAGCCCAGTGGCCACTTCCCGGCTAATTCCCGTGTGTCCTTCTTCCTGCTCTAGGTGACAGCTATGTGTTCGTCGCAATCTTGAGTCTGCTCCTAGCAAACCCAGCCCTGACGGGGGGCGGGGGGAGGGGCCGCTCTGTGACTGTTGCCGGTTTTGCTGAGAAATCTCCGTGCTGTGCCCATGTGCAGCTCTGGGTCCGGGCAGGACACACTCGGCTGCCACTGGGAGGAAGGAGAGGAGCAGCAGAAGAGCAAGAAATGTTCAGGCCTCTGGTGCCCAGCTCTGGGGGCAGCTGGTACCACCCCCAGGCCAAGGGGAGGGAGGGGCCCCTGCCCAGATGGCAGTTCTGAGGCAGAGGGGCGCACAAGGAATGTTCCAGCCTCTCTCCCCTCCCGCTTTTGCATCTCCAGCCCGGCAGGCATGGGGTGGGGAACAGGTGAGTCACGGAGGAGTCCATGCAGGCCAGCCCTGGGCACCCAGATGGGACAGAATTACAGAGAACAGATATGGGGGGTTAGCAAAAGACCCGAGTCCACCACCTGAGGCCTGAGAGAGACAGGGGGCCCAGGGCAGGTTTGTGTGAGGGGGACAGCAAGAAGGGCACATGAGCAGAGGCCCAGAGGCCCGCTCTGCCTCTGGCTGGAGTATGCAGGCTGTTGGAGGGGGTTGGTTGGAAGCTGAGTCGTGGAGAAGAAGGGCCCAGAACCACGAAGCTGGGATTTCAGGCTCCAAATGCACCCCTTCTGGGCTCCTGCCGGAGGAGAGGCAGCTCCCATAGGACCGATCCCAGTCAGACCCCAGCAGCCTCTCAGTGGGTAGAACCCGGGCTCCTCCCAGAGCCTCAGGCAGAAAACGGGGCTGCAGGAGACCAGCCCCAGGGGTCAGAGGGTGGTGCCCGACTCTCTCTCTCTCTTTCTGGGCCCCTCTCCCACCTAGGCTTGGGCTTCTTGGGGTTTCTCCTACACTGAAGGGATCAGAAATCTCAGCCACAAGTGGCAACAGGAGAGGCCAAATAAGAACCCCAGCCTGTTCCCGGAGGCCTTCCCTGGTCTAGAACACTGCGAGTTGCTGTAACGGGGGTGGGGGGGGGTGTGTCTGCAGTCACACGCACGCCCTGTCCCCACCAAGTGGACCTGATCCTCAGGTCCTGAAACATCATAAATTCAAAGCGTGCACCCCCACCCCCCGTTGCCCTACGTGACATTGTCACCTTTAGCTTCCGGGCTCCGGTTTGTCCCTCTCCGTGGCACTGAGCCCCCGCTCTCCCCTCTGGACGGCCCCCTTCCCTCCCAGGCTGGGTTTCCGCCTGACCTTCACAGTCTGCGGAATGAGCCGGGCTGGCCGCCCTCAAGGGCAGGGCCACTGCCCGCTCAGCACCCACCTCCCAGACACCCTGAGAGTGGCCCAAGCTTCGGGGGGTGAGGACAGGCCGGCGGGGCGCAGGCAGCGGGTGTTCCCGAGCCCATCAGCGCCAGGGGCGGAGTCTGGCTTCTGCCACCTCGGACAGGGCAGAGCCCCCTCAGCCCCCACCCCATTGCCTCCCCTGGGGGCGGGGTGCTAATTGTGGCCCCTCCCTCCTGGCAGGGAGGCATGGAACAAATTTAGCATTTTCTGGGTAATAACCCAGAAGGGTTTGTGTTGCCGCAGTAGGACAAAGCCTCCTGACGTGGCCAGCACCGGGACCTCCCAACCTCCAGCCTCCCGAACAGGAGGATGGGGAGGACGCAGGAGGTACCTCCCCGGAGCGCAGCTGTAGGGAACAAGGAACCCAGCAGCCGTCTTCCCACCTGAGCCTCTAGGGTCTGGAGTGTTTGGGGCGCGGCTGAAGGATGCGAACACTAGCGGCAACCTGAGTCCAGCTTCCCCGTGGTACCCGGGGCAGGAAGCGGCCACCACGAGCTGACGAGGCCTGGGGCAGGGGGCGTCAAATGTCATGGGTGTATGGTTGTGCCCCCCCGTTCCCACTTGGAAGCCCAAACCCCCAGTTTGACTGAATATGTAGATGGGCCTTTAAGGAGGTAATTCAGGTTAAATGAAGTGGGGTCCTGATATGATAGGACTAGTGTCCTTACAAGAAGAGAGTACGCCAACGGAGGACACAGTGAGAAGGCCATGTCCGCAAGCCAGGGAGAACGATCTCACCAGGAACTGAATCTGCCCGTGCAGGACCTTGGACTCCAGCCTTGGGACCTGTGAGAGATGAATGTGTGTTGTGTATCTGGACGGCAGTCTGAGCTGAGACAGGGAGGGAGTGTGACTCCAAGCAGGCCAAGTGGCCTAGCCCAGCCCACTGAGCGCTGACATCCTGAACCCCGCTGACATCCTGAACCCCGCTCAGACTCAACCCAGGTAGAAGGGGAACAGGCTGGGCCGGCAGCTCAGGAGGACAGCCGATCCGGGGTTGGGGGCAAGGGTGCACTTCTCAGGGGAAGAGGCGTAGCTGGTATCACCCACAAATTGCCAGGGCAGTGATCTCACCCATCAGAGGACCTTGGGAGCCCCTGGAGGACACAGATGGCTGCGCCCCCACCCCCTGGAGTTTCTGACCCAGTAGGTCTACAGCAGGTCCCAAGAATTCTCATTCCCAGGTGCAGAGCTGCTCCTGCTGTGGGAACCCCACGTTAAGAACCACTGAGGGAGTATTGAGTCAAAGGGTCAAAGTCAGAGGCCCCTCTTCCCTTCTTCCATCCCCAAGTGCCATTGTGGGAGCAGGGTAGCAGTGAGGGAGGACGATTGTCAAACAAGCTGATTGGCAGGCCTGTGCCTCAGCCCTCTTGATCTTCAGGATGAGCTGAGGGGGTGGGCATTACCATCCCCATTTTACAAACAGACCTCAGCTCAGAGAGGTGAAGTGACTCGCTTGGGGTCCCACAGACACACACAGGACCACAGTCCTGCCCTTCCCATTCTCCCAGTGACCCCTCCATGACGATGGCCTGGAACACAGGACAGCCCCAGGCCTCAGAGCATCTCCCAAAATGTCCCACCGGCAACAAGACAGCAGATGAAGGTACAAAGAAAGCCCTCCTCTCTGACCACATGGGCTCCAGGACTCCTGCCCCTTCCAAACGGCTAGGACCAGAGAATCTGCGGTCCCCTCCCAGGTAGGAAGGAAAGTGTGTGTTCCCTGCTGCTGCTATCGGGTTGGGAAACTGGGTCCCACAGACAGAGCCATTCGCCCCAGGTTTCTATGACAACGCCGTTGTCCATAATTATAATTAACTTCAGAGTTGATCATTCTCCTGGACCCTTCTGGGGGGAAAGGCAGAGGCAGCGGAAGCAGGGGGGCTGTGATTATCTAAGCCTCTGGGTCACTGCTGCCCTGGGAGTCTTCAGGGACTGGGACCTGGGAGGAACGTGCAAAGGAGGCTGGGGATCCCATGGGGCAGGCTGTACGGGGACTCCGCCAGGGCCCCTGCCAGCTAGCACAGCCTTTACCTCCTCTAAGCCCCTGCTCTGATGGGGGAGGAGCCGGGGCACGGTCACGGGCACCAGAGTGCCTGGCTCCTTGTCCCAGCCCTGCCTGACCTGAGCGCTCAGAGCACACTCTCTCTGGGACCTGAGCACACAGAGCACAGAAGGCTGGTGTCCCTGCTGAGGGCTGGCCCAAGGTAAAGAGAGGAGGGCCGGCCTGACCCCATCGCACCTCAGCCAGGGCACAGGAAGTCATGCAAGGAGTGCTGGCGTTCGCCAAGGACAACGGCGTGTCAGACCGGGGCTAAGCCCCACAGGTGCACCTGACCCCAGGGAAGCTCTCAACGACCACACGCACTTGACAGATGAACAACTGAGGTACAGAAGGGCAGAGGGTAGAGTCCAGGCTGCCTGATCTCAGTTCTGCTCCTGTGGACCCCGGTCTCGCGTTTGACTGCTGGGGTTCACCAAGGCTCCGGTCAGGGGAAAAAAGGACTCTGCTTCCAAAAATGGTTTGGAAACCACTGTTACGGTCCAACCTTCCCACCTCCCAGCAGAGGTAACAGACGCTCTGGGGGGGGGGGTACCCGTCCTAGATCGCACAGCTCTGAGCCCATACATCAAAGGCAAGGTCAGTCAACGCCTCAGATCCTAGTAACTTAGAGTTCTATAGGGATTCATCACAGGTGGAACTTTTTAAAGAGTTTGAAGATTTCTGCCAGGTGTTGGCTAACTCTTCTGAACCGGACTGTGTGAACGTTGAACTTGCTCTGTCCAGCTCCCCACGGCTTCAGGGGAAGTCGGCTCAGCACCTCCCGGGCTGCCCACGCCCAGGAGGTGCCACCAGCGGTCAGGGAGGAGTCTGCAGGTCAGGGACTGTGGAGGACAGAGAGGGAGGTGGAGGGGTGAGAGAGGAGACAAAGGGCCTAAAAGGGGAGGCTAAAAAGCAGGGAAGGGGAGACTCAAGGGTGTGAAAATGTTTATTTGCAGAAATTCTTCATCCCCAAGAATATATTCAAGGGTATTTTCAAGAATGAGTTTAGTATACTTGAGAATACAGTCCTATTGACAGGTGACATGAATGGCTGCAATTCCTTGTTTGGGGAGGAGAGGACGTATGGGGACACACAGGAGACAGAACTGGTCATGCATGGGTCACTGTTGAAAAGCATGTGGTGTATTGGGCTCATTATGTTCTATTTGTGTATATTTGAAATTTCCCATCATAAAAAATCATTTTAAAAGCATATGGCCAATATATTCCATAATTTTGTAATGAATAGTTTTTTGAACGCAGTTTTCTTTGTAAGAAGAATGGATTCATGAATCGGTGCCCTCAGCCTTCCTTCTGTACCGTCTCACAGCTCCCTCTGTTTCAATCCCTCCTCCTCGCTTTCTCTCCCTCCCTCCCCCCCCCCTCATCTGGAAGTCAGCACCAGCCAAGGGGAGCAGCTGCCCAGCGATTCCGCTCTGTCTTTCCTCCAAAACATTTGTTAAAATACTGGTACAAAGGAAAAATAACTATTAGTCAGATAAAACATCGCAGGAACCTTCCAAATCCGCCTCGCCCCCTGCACAATTTGCTATCAGTGTTAAAAGTCTGGCAACTTCGACATTTGTCCACTGGACTTTCTAGCTCTCTCAGGGCACAAGAGCCATTTCCATGCTGGCTCTCACGGTGGGGACGGGGCTGGGGAGACCCACGGAGGCCGCAGAAGCGAAGTTGAGTTGACTTTATTTGGCAAATTCTCCTTTCCTGGCTCAGTTTCCCCATCTGTAAATGAACTGGGAGGACAAGATGATCGCTAAGCCCCTCCCACCCCAGGACGTGACACCGCTCGGTAGGGACAGTGGTGTTACCGGGTTGGGTCAGTTCTGGGAACAGAAGGGGCTCAGGTCTCCTACTCCAGCCATCCAGCACACGGCTCGGAGCCAGGGAGAGAAACGGGAGCTGGCGAGGGGGTTGCACGGAGGCCTCAGCCCGAGCCAGGCTAGAACCACAGCACCAAACCTCCCCACCCAGCCCTTCTGTCGGGGTCCCTCCCTCCCCCGTCTGCTGCCAACCACAGGCGCAGCAGCCCAACATCCCCAAGTAGGAGGCTCCCAGAGGAGAGGAGCCGCTGTCCCAGTCTGCCCAGTCTGAGCAGCTCCCACAGCACCTGACTTTGAGCGCTAAAGCCGGGATAGCCCTCGTCGACCTGAGCAGGGCCTCGTCGTCCTACTCGCAGTCAACCTGCAGCATAAATTCTCAGCAAAGAGGAATATTGGAAGGGAAGCAATTAAAGTCTTGTCGTGGTGACCCCGTTTGGGGAGAGGAGGGGAGCAAGGGCTGTTTACGAACTTTAGGCCCTGTGATGAAAACAGCAAAAAATATCAAGCCTGGGCTGATCAGCGAGACCCGACCGCAAGAACACGTGCAATCCTGGTGTCACTGAGCTTTGCCTCTCAGCCAGAAAAGGCAGCAGAGCCAACAGGAAGAATCCTGCTTCTGTGAGCCCATCAGCCAATGAGAAACAGAGCCCTGCTCTGCACGCGGACCAAGAAAGGTGACTTAACCAGGACGGGGAGGGGAGGCCCACGGAGGTCTGCCTCGGTGGATGCCGCCTCCGCCCCACCTGCCTTCCAGAGGCCACGGTCTGAGGCCACAGATAGCCGCCAGCACCTGTCACAGCACCTGCCAGCCTCGGGCCCGGCCACGGCATGCTGGGGGGGGGGGGGCTCCCTGCTTGGGACCCAGCCTGCATTGGAGCGGGTTACATGAAAGGGTAGCCTTGCGTCATGAAGTCGGGACCAGGTGAGTCAGACCGCTCCCCTCCACTTGTTCCTTATCACCTCTTCCTTTTCTCTGGAAAATGGGAACGCATGCAGGGTGGGTCCAGTTAGAGGGTCATGACCAGGAATGGCTAAAGAACCAACATTCTGCATTGCTTATTTCTATGGCATCCTTGTGACCGTGACTCACCCCTCACCCTACCGTGGCCATGACCTCAGGGTGGCCTCTCACTTGGCCAAGGCCACGGGGGGCTGGGCAGTCATCCGGAACCCGAACCACGATCCCAAGGGAGAGGCTGATGTGAAATGAGTTGTTCGGTGACCAAAAAAATAATGGAAAGCAAGCACGGGCGCCCATCAAGTACGCATGTGACTCCAGCTTGAGACCACGATGACAATGAGAAAACATTTGGAGTGGAATCATGAACTCGTGCACATGGCGTGGGGGGCAGGGTGGTGCTCACAGGGGAACAGGGGCCTTCCGGGCTCAAAGGAGGGGCCCAGGGGAGTCACAGGATGATGGGGACAGAGGTGACCACGATTTCCCAATGGCTGTGTCCCACCCCTGAAACTAAGGCGACGCAAACATCCACTAGGCTTTAAAAAAACAATTTAAATTAAAAAAATACAACAACAACAAACTCAGATCCATCTGGAACAGTTACAAGAGAAGCAGCAGGATAAATCCAAAGAAAGTAGAAGGAAGGAGTAAAAATTAGAACACAAATCGAGAACAAAGAAATGAACAGAATCAGAAAAACCTAAAGTTGGTTTCTGCAAAGAGAACAAACGGGTCAAGTTCTGGAGAACGGGCAGAAGGAGAGGGAAAGCTCGGGACAGCTCCTGCCTCCTGCAGGCGGCTCGCAGCTCGGCCTCTCACCTGCCTGGTGTGTCCTTGAGGGACTTAAGCAACCTCGCTAGTCTGTGTCTCCTTCTCAAAATCAAGAAATACAATAACCACCCTAAAAAACCAGTGCCTCGGGGTAGTTCCTGTCCCAGGGCTGGGGGTTGTAAGAGTTCTTTTGGGCACCCCAGAGTGCTGCAGGGGGCCTGGGGAGGGCAGTTTGGGGAGGGAGGACCCATTCCTTTCTGGGAGGAATCAGGAGGATCAACTTCCCAGCTAAGTGGTGTAAGATAAGAACCCCCAGGAAGAGCAGGGCAATCCAGGCCGGGAGCCTAGCGAGCCTGGAGGCCTGAGGCCCATCCCTTCCCTATTAACGGGGCATGAGGGGACAAGGGGTGAATCCCTGGAAGCCCTTCTCAGCTGGCTGCCAATGGGCTGACATTTGAGGCCAACGTGGAGAACACAAAGGGGCCGGGCCCTGGGCTTCTGCTTGGGGCTCCTGCATTATGCAGCAAGGGTAAATAATGGATAACTTGGAATGTTTTTTTAACCATTTGGTTACCAATCTCTGTCCAAGATGTTAAAGACCGGATGGCCTTACCCAGTCTGTCTCTCTAGTTAAGAGAATGATTTCATTACAGTCCTCTCTCCGGGCTAACTGAGGCGTTCTCTTCAGCTGGAAGCCAGTGAACAAGTTGGCAACGGACCAAGTCAGCATGTCCCAGAAGAAGGGAGTCCTGTGGGGCTCTGGGCACGTCCCCAAAAGCCTCAGTCTTCCCAACAGGGTACATGCACCTTCAATTTCCCCAGGTAAAGAGAACTTGCTTCTAGAGCAGATGCCTTAGCCTCTGGGGAGAAGGGGCTTCAGCCCCACATGTCCTCTGCGTAAGGCAGGTTCCGACACCCCCCTGGAGGGCCTCAGTGGGGACCGTCTCAGAGAGAGGCTGATGGGGGGTGAAGGGCCTTCCTCCCCTGAGGAAATGCCTCCGGACCCAGGCTAGACAGAGGAGGCTCTAATCCCCCCAAATGAGGGATGGGGGCCCCTGAGAGGTCATAATGAAGACTTCACGGTCACAGCAAGAGTCTGCACTGGAATCAGCTGCCAACAGAATGACCTATGAACTTGGGCTTCTCGCAGGGCTACTGCCACGTGACTCAGCAAGTGCGCTCGTGGGTGGAGTTACAAGCACACGAAAATCTGTACACAGATGTTCACAGCAGCTCGACTTATAAGAAGCAAAACCTGTAAACACCCAGACGTCCCTGAAGGGGTGTGCGGGAAGCAGCAGCAACAAAGGAGGAAACCATCGATCCCCAACAACCCGAGTTCCTGAAGGACTGTGTGAGTCCGAAAAGTCAACCCCAAAAGGTCCCATACCGTTTCAGTCCCTTTACGTAACACCTTTGCCATGATGAATGTATAAAGAGGGAGACCAGGCTCCCCGGGCGGGGAGAAGGGCCAGGGAGACCCCACCCGGTGCCTGCGGGGGTGGTGGGTCTCGCACCTGCGCGGGTGATCCAAGTGCCCAGAAGCAGGAAACGCACACACCAAGGACTCCAGATAAAAAGCCCCCTTGGACTGGCGTTTGCCAGACGCCTGCGGGAAACTGGGTAACAGGGACGCTGGATGTCTCGGGCTTGCTTCTTACACCTGGAGGTGAATCTACAATTACCTAGAAATAAAAGACCAAACTTAAAAAAATAGTTATGACATACTGCTGCTCAGTGCAGAGGGCCAATGGCAAAACCCAGAGTGCCTCATTATCGGTACTATGTATGTTCAGACCTCCAAATACACACCGTGTACTACAGCTAAGCCACGGCCGACCCCACGGCCCTGCACTCCCACCTCTAAATATATTCCCAAGAGAAATGTGGGCATGTGGCCACCAGAAAACGTGTGTAAGGCTAATAGCTGCTTTATTCATCATAGCCAACGATCAGACGCAATGCGGACGTCCGTCCCCAGTAGAACCGATAGACTGTGTTATGTTCATCCAGCAGTAATTAAATTAACGCAGCAATTAAAAAAAAGCATAATCTAGTGCCACACATGTTGATGAGACTCACGGATATGATGACGAGCCAAGGAAGCCAGACACGAAGACCACAGACTATGCGGTTCGTTGATAGGAAATTCAAGAGCAGGCAGAACTATTCCATAGGGACAGGTCAGAAGAAGAGTGACCCAGGGAGCGGAAGGACTGCCCGTGAGGGGGGCCGAGGGGGCCTCCAGGTGCTGAATGCCCTGCATCCTGACTAGGGCAACACCACGGTGTGTATACCTGTGACATGCGAACCACGCTCTTCGGATCTGGACGCTCTGCTGTGTGTGTTAGACCTCGAATAAACAAGAGAAAAAGCACATAGGCCTAGGTGAAAGAACAGACGGCGATGCCCCCGAGCAAGGGCACCTGGAGAAACCCCCAGCACCCCTCCCCAGCTCTCTGTCTCTCATCTGCTCCTGGGAGGCCTGCCGACCCCAAGTGTGAGGCCTTCGGCAGCACCAGCCACCACCTTGTACATTGGTGGAGGAGAAAGGGGACGTTGGGAAGAGGAAAGAAAGGCGGGAGCTCAAAGGAGTGAGAGAAGAGAGAGGAGAGAGGAGACCACAGCCAGGACCTCCAGAGGACAGCGCAGCTGGAGGTGGAGGGCTGTTGCTGCCGCTGTCCTCTTTTGCAAATAAGGAAACAGCACAGTCTGTCCCTGGACTCGGGATTTAACACGAGGAAGTAACAGAGCTGCCGTTGAACCCTGGCAGCCAGATGCTGGTGAGCAGCAAGAGGAGAGAGAAGAAACGGGGGCTCGAGAGGGGAAGGACACTCGGTCTCCTGTCTGACAGGCGCTTCCCGAGTGCTTCCTACCCGAGGCACTATTGTGGACCCGGTGACAATCCGGGTGGCTCCCTAGGCAGCAACCCTGGTTGTCACCCAGGCCCCTGCTGTCACCATGTGAAAATCCTTCCTGTTTGAAGGAGGGTCTCCACAGTCCACAAATTATGTCTCTATTCCTGAGGGCAGAAATGAAGCAAACACCCGCATTCCTCCCTCCCCCCTTGCAGGATCACGATCTAGAGGCCGTGCTCGCAGGTCAGAAGGAAGGGGGCAAGGGGCCTGACCAAAGCGGAGAAACCGAGCGTCTGCTGGTGTCGCAGGGAGGGGAGGGGAAAGGGCACAGATTGTCCTTTAAAGCTGGAGAGGCATAACTCAATTCTTTTTACAATTTCATTACTGGAAAAGTCTATCGGCCCCAGGAGCATTCTGCTCATAAAATTGAACTAAAAACAAAAGGGCACTCGCTGTGGCTTCCCTGCGCTCTGAGCTGAGCCGGATGTCCATAAATCACTGACAAGTAGAGAAAGGGGAGCCTCGTTTCGTTTTGTCCTCACCCGCCTGCCCTGCTCCTCCAGGGCCGAGACAGCAGAAGAGACAGGAAGGCGGTGTTGACCCAGAGCCGCGTGTCGGCGCGGTGCAGACCCTCCCCGGAGTGGTGTGAGGGAGGGATCGGCACGCTCATCTACAGCCGAGACACTGTAACTCGTCCAGGGTCCAGGGTCATGTGGCGACCATGACCCCTCTCCATATATTTGTGTTTCAACCCATTTCAATCCCCAAAAGGGTATTTTAAGTCCTGGCCAATGGGGGCTCCTGACCTGGAACAGCAGCCCCTGTTCCTCCGGCAGGATTTCTTCCCAAGCCATTAGACGTAACCAAGCCAGAACCTTCGCCCAGATCCTTCCAGATCTCAGCCGGGTTAGGGAAGTGCTCACAGCTCCTGGTGCTCTCCCTCCCCTGACACCACGAGCTGGAGTTTCTGTCATGTTTGCCCCTAGGACCCTGTGTCCAGACAGCGCCTGTCACTCGGCGACACTTAATAATTTTTAATGAGAAAAGCTATTCGAGTGATGTTGGCTCTTGGGGAAGTGTCCGTGACGGTTCCAGTCTCTGCCCAGCTGACCGGCTGACCTGCCCTGTTCTGTGTCCAAGGACCGTGTCGTGCAGGGAGCTGAGATATCACTGACCTAACACCCAGGGCAGCTCCTCCGGGGCTCCTTCCCTCAGGCTCGTCCGAGTTCACAAGTCACACGTAGAGGGCTTGGAGCTGGCCAGTGCCTCCCACCGCTAGCTCCGTGCGTGTCCCCAGCAGGCCCCTCTTCTGGGCAGCTGCAGGAGCACGTGGGGGCAAGAGAGGTGTAGAGGCTGGGCTGGAAGCCTGACTCAGGAGGCCTGACGGCCATCGGGAAAAACAGACACCCCAGCTGCTTTACTCGGGAGTCACCTGTGCTCGCAGTTCCTTCTGCTCCCTTCGGCGCATCTTCCCTATTATTCCATGAAGATCGATAGAGGGTCTTTTTTCCCCTCTTTCCAAAGCTCTCTTCTGGATTATCTCCCCTGCAGGGAGACAAATCTAGAGTTATCCTTGAGGAAACTGAGTCAGGCTGCAAGAGAGCTGAAAAGGGGCGGACAGTGGACAGCAAGTAGGGTCCCACTGCAGAGACTCCATCTCAGGTCTGTGCAGGCTCTGACCAGGGGTCTGTGTAGACTCTGACCTGGGGTCTGTGCAGGCTCTGACCTGGGGTCTGTGTAGACTCTGACCTGGGGACTGTGTAGACTCTGACCTGGGGCCTGTGTAGACTCTGACCTGGGGTCTGTGTAGACTCTGACCTGAGGTCTGTTTAGACTTTGACCTGGGGTCTGTTTAGACTCTGACCTGGGGTCTGTGTAGACTCTGATCTGGGGACTGTGTAGACTCTGACCTGGGGACTGTGTAGACTCTGACCTGGGGCCTATGTAGACTCTCACCTGGTGATGGTGTAGACTCTGACCTGGGGTCTGTGTAGACACTGACCTGGGGTCTGTGTAGACTCTCCACCTGGGGTCTGTGTAGACTCTGACCTGGGCACTGTGTAGACTCTGACCTGGGGTCAGTGTAGACTCTTACCTGGGATCTGTGTAGACACTGACCTGGGGTCGTTGTAGACTCTCCACCTGGGGTCAGTGTAGACACTGGCCTGGGGTGTGTGCCACCCTGACCTGGAGTCTGTGTACACTCTGACCTGGGGACTGTGTACACTCTGACCTGGGGACTGTGCAGACTCTGACCTGGGGTGTGTGTAGACTCTCCACCTGGGGTCAGTGTAGACACTGACCTGGGGTCGTTGTAGACTCTCCACCTGGGGTCAGTGTAGACACTGGCCTGGGGTGTGTGCCACCCTGACCTGGAGTCT
>PITA01019126.1:0-38464 GCA_004023965.1 Spilogale gracilis | reverse complement strand
CCATATATACAATGGAATACTACGCCTGCATCAGAAAGGACGAATATCCAATTTTTGTAGCAACATGGACTGGACTGGAGGAGATTATGCTGAGTGAAATAAGCCAGGAAGAGAAGGTCAAGTATCACGTGGTTTCACTTACTTGCGATGCATGAGGGGTAACCTGGAGAACAGTGGGAGAAGGAAAGGAAATGGGAACTAGGGTAATCCAGGGAGGGAGACGAAACAACAGAGACTTTGGACACAGAAACAAACTGAGCGACTTGGAGGGAGGGGGTTGGGGGGATGAGAGAGCCTGGTGGTGGGTACTGGGGACACCTAGAGCGTGGAGCACTGGGTGTTGGGAATGGGGAATGAATCTTGGAACAATGGGAAAAAAAATATAGTAACAATAAAAAAAAAAAAAAAAGAAGTGAAAGCCGAGGTTAGACAGGCTATTAATGAGATGCAATCTAATTTAAATATGCTCACAGATAGAGTAGGTGAAGCTGAAGATCGTATTAATGATTTAGAAGAGAGATGGATCAAGAAGGAGGAGCAAGAGAAGTCTTGGAATAAACAGCTAAAATCCTATGAAAATAGAATTGGGGAAATAAATAATGCCATGAAATGCTCCAATATCAGAATTATTGGAATCCCTGAAGGAGTTGAGAGAGAGAGAAGGCTACAAGATATAGTTGAACAAATCATGGATGAAAATTTCCCAAATCTGGAAAATGAAACAAATATTCATGTCCTAGAGGCAGAGAGGACACCCCCCAAGATGAATGAGGTCAGAAAAACCTCCAGGTACATAATTGTGAAATTCAAGAATCATAAAACCAAAGAATATGTCTTCAGAGCAGCTAAGGGGAAGCGATCACTTACGTATAGAGGGAGAACCATCAGAATAACATCACACCTATCCACAGAAACATGGCAAGCCAGAAAGGGCTGGCAAGACATATTCAGGAAATTACATGAAAAAAAAATATGCAACCAAGGATAATGTACCCAGTAAGGTTGACTTTCAGAATGGAATGGGAGATAAAGAGCTTCCAAGACCACCAATGTCTAAAAGATTATGCAACCACCAAGCCTGCACTACAAGAAATATTAAGAGGTGTTCTATAAAAGATAAACAAATCCAAGAGTGACACAGAACAGAAATTTACATAGGTAATCTATGGAAACATGAACTTTATAGGCAATATGATGTCAATAAAAACATATCTATCAATAATCACTCTCAATGTGAATGGCCTAAATGCTCCAATAAAAATGCACAGGGTTGCAGACTGGATAAAATGACAGGACCTGTCCATATGATGTTTACAAGAGACACATTTTGAATCTAAAGACACTTCCAGATTGAAAGTGAGGGGATGGAGGACCATCTTTCATGCCAGTGGACCTTAAAAGAAAGCCAGGGTAGTGATTCTCATAACAGACAAATTGGATTTTAATCTAAAGACTGTAGTCAGAGACACAGAACGACACTACATCACTTTCAAAGGGTCTATACACCAAGAAGATCTAACAATTGTAAATATTTATGCCCCCAACATGGGAGCAGCCAACTACACAAACCAACTGTTAAGCGAAATAAAGAGTCATATTGATATAAATACATTAATTGTAGGAGATCTTAACACACCACTCTCAGCAATGGACAGATAATCTAAACAGAAAATCAGCAAAGAAACAAGAACTTTAAATGACACATTGGACCAAATAGATCTTATAGATATATTCAGAACATTCCACCCTAAAGAAGCAGAACACTTATTCTTCTCGAGCGCACATGGAACTTTCTCCAGAACAGACCGCATACTAGGTCACAAATCAGGGCTCAACCGATACCAGAAGATTGAGATTATTCACTGTATATTCTCTGACCACAATGCTGTGAAACTGAAACTCAACCACAACAAAAAGTTCAGAGAAAATCAAACACTTGGAAGCTAAAGACTATCCTGCTCAAGAATTTGTGAATCAACCAGGAAATCAAAGAACTGAAACACTTCATGGAAACCAATGAGAATGAAGATACATCAATCCAAAACCCATGGGATACAGCAAAGGCAGTCCTAAGGGGGAAATACATAGCCATCCAAGCCTCACTCAAAAAAATTGAAAAATCCCGAATATACCAACTCTCATTACACCTTAAATAACTGAAAAATCAACAATAAATTAAACCAACCCCACACACAAGATGGGAAATAATTAAGATTAGAGCAGAGATCAATGAACTAGAAACTAAAGATACAGTAGAACACATCAACGAAACTAGAAGCTGGTTCTTTGAAAGAATTAATAATATCGATAAGCCATTGGCCAAATTCATCCAAAAGATAAAGGAGAAGACCTAAATTAAGAAAATTATGAATGGAAGGGGAGAGACCATGACCAATGCCAAGGAAATAGAAACAATCATCAGAAATTATTATCAACAATTATAGCCAATAAGTTTAACAACCTAGAAGATATGGATACATTCCTGGAAACCTATAAACTTCCAAGACTGAAACAGGAAGAAATTAACATTCTGCATAGACCTATATCTAGTAATGATATTGAAGCAGTGATCAAAACTTCCCAAAAAAACAAGAGCCCAGGACCAGATAGATTCTCTGGGGAATTCTACCAAACATTCAAAGAAGAAATAACACCTATTGTCCTAAAGTTGTTTCAAAAAATAGAAACAGAAGGAAAACTTCCAGACTCTTTCTATGAAGCCAGCATTACTCTAATCCCCAAACCAGACAAAGACCCAATCAAGAATGAGAAGGTCAGACCAATATCGCTGATAAATATGGATGCCAAAATTCTCAACAAGACCTTTGGTAATAGGATCCAGTAGTACATTAAGAAGATTATCCACCACAACCAGGTAGGATTTATCCCAGGGATGCAAGGATGGTTCAACACTCGCAAATCAATCAGCGTGATAGAACAAATCAATAAGAGAAGAGAGAAAAACCACATGGTACTCTCAATTGATGCAGAAAAGGCATTTGACAAAATACAACATCCGTTCCTGATCAAAACTCTTCAAAGTATAGGGATAGAGGGAACATTCCTCAACCTCATAAAATCCATCTACGAAAAACCCACAGCGAATATCATTCTCAATGGGGAAAACTGACAGCCTTCCCTCTGAGATCAGGAACAAGACAAAGATGCCCAATCTCACCACTATTGTTCAACATAGTGTTAGAAGTCCTAGCAACAGCAATCAGACAACAGAAAGAAATAAAAGGCATTCATCTTGGCAAAGAAATCAAACTCTCTCTCCTTGAAGATGACATGATACTCTATGTGGAAAACCCAAAAGACTCTACCCCCAAACTACTAGGTTTATACAACAATTCAGTAATGTGGCAGGATACAAAATCAATGCACAGAAATCAGTTGCATTTTTATGCACTAACAATTAAAATATAGAAAGGGGAATCAGAGAATCAATTCCGTTTACTACAGCACCGAAAACCATAAGATACCTAGGAATAAACCTAATGAAAGAAGTTAAGGATCTGTACTCAAGGAACTATAGAACACTTTTGAAAGAAATTGAAGAAGACACAAAAATATGGAAGAGGATTCCATGCTCATGGATTGGAAGAATAAACATTGTTAAAATGTCTATACTGCCCAGAGCAATCTATGCTTTCAATGGCATTCCGATCAAAATTCCACCAATATTCTTCAAAATGTTAGAACAAACAATCCCAAAATTTATATGGAACCAAAAAAGACCCCGAATTGCTAAGGAATTGTTGAAGAAGAAAAACAAAGCTGGGGGCATCACGTTACCCGACTTTAGGCTTTATTACAAAGCTGTGATCAGCAAGACAGCATGGTACTGGTACAGAAATAGACAAATAGACCAATGGAACAGAGTAGAGAGTCCAGATAAGGACCCACAAATACATGGTCAAATCATTTTCAACAAAGCAGGAAAAAATATCCAGTGGAAAAAAGACAGTCTCTTCAATAAATGGTGCTGGGAAAATTGGACAGCTACATATAGAAGAATGAAACTAGACCATTCTCTTACACCACAACAAAGGCAAACTTGAAATGGATGAAAGACCTCAACATGAGGCAGGAATCCATCAAAATCCTAAAAGAGAACATAGGCAGTAACCTCTTTGACATCGGCCATAGAAACTTCTTTCAAGACATGTCTCCAAAGGCAAAGGAGACAAAAGCGAAAATGAACTTCTGGGACTTCATCAAAATTAAAAGCTTCTGCACAGCAAAGGAAACAGTCAACAAAACAAAGAGGCAACCCAAAGAATGGGAGAGGATATTTGCAAATGACACTACAGACAAAGGGCTGGTATCCAAGATCTATAAAGAACTACTCAAACTCAACATCCAAAAAGAAGATAAACACATCAAATAATGGGCAGGAGACATGAAGAGGCACTTCTCCATAGAAGATATATAAATGGCTAACAGACACATAAAAAAATGTTCATCGTCACTAGCTATTAGGGAAATTCAAATCAAAACCACACTGATACCACCTTACACCAGTCAGAATGGCCAAAATTAACAAGACAGTAAACAACAAGTGTTGGAAAGGCTGCAGAGAAAGGGGAACTCTCTTCCCTGTTGGTGGGAATGCAAGTTGGTGCAGCCGCTTTGGAAAACAGTGTGGAGATTCCTTAAAAAATTAAAAATAGAGCTACCCCATGACCCTGCAATTGCACTACTGGATGTTTACCCCGAAGATACAGATGTAGTGAAAAGATGGGCCATATGTACCCCAATGTTCATAGTAGCAATGGCCACAATAGCCAAACTGTGGAAAGAGCCAAGGTGCCCTTCAACAGATGAGTGGATAAAGAAGATGTGGTACATATATACAATGGAATAATACACCTCCATCAGAAAGGATGAATATCCAACTTTTGTCACAACATGGACTGGATTGGAAGAGATTATGTTGAGTGAAATAAGTCAAGTAGAGAAAGTCAAGTATCGCATGGTTTTACTTACATGTGGTGCATAACGGGTAATATAGAAGACAGTAGGAGAAGGAAAGGAAATGGGAAGTAGGGTAATTTGGGGAGAGAAAGGAAACATGAGAGACTTTGGACTCAGAAACAAACTGAGGGTTTTGGAGGGAAGGGCGTGGGGGGATGGGAGAACCTGGTGGTGGGTACTGAGGGCACGTATTTCATGGAGCACTGAGTGTAGGGCATAAACAATGAATCTTGGAACACTGAAAAAATTAAATTAAATTAAAAAAATAAAGAGAAATTCAGAAGCTAAACAGTTTTGAAAGTTTTTTATTTATTTATTTGACAGAGAGAAACACAGCTAGAAAGGGAACACAAGCAGAAGGACTGAAAGAGGGAGAAGCAGGCTTGCCCTCAAGCAGGAAGCCCTATGTGGGGCTCGATCCTGGGTCTCCAGGATCATGACCTGAGCGGAAAGCAGTCACTTAACCAACTGAGCCACCCAGGCACCCCCCCCCTTTTTTTGCATAAGTCTTAAGTTCTACAGAAAGACAGAGGAAGAAAAAAAGTTCAGAGGGAAAAGAGAGAGTCAGAAAACTATGTTTTCATTGGTCTTTATAATTTTTAGTTTTAATTATGAAACATTTCAAACATGCAGAAAAGTATAAAAAATAATAAAATATATCCTATTTTATGGGGTAACATCTCCATCTTCTAAGTTAATTTTCTTTTTTCCAGAAGTGCATTCATTAATTTAAGTGTGGGCTCATGGTTGAATGCTAGGCTGAATATAAATTTCTAGTCTCAAAGATAATTTTTACTAAGCACTTTGAATATATCATTCTGTTATCACCTTACCTGTGCTACTGCAGTTGAAACTTTGTTGTCATTCAAATTGTCCTTTGAGATCTACTTATTAGCTTCTCTGATTTGTTCTCTTACTTTGGTATTTTATACTTGGTCTACAGTATGCCTATAGAATGAATATATTATATACATATAGTCCTAATACAATGTGTATTAGTAAACATATATACATGAATAAATGAGCATATATGTTATAAATATATAGAGAGTTGTACTTCTGAAGATTCTTGTCATGAATCAATTGCTTAATTTTTAGACATTCTCTAGACACCTTTTCAAATATTTCTTTTTTGCCTATTTATTTTTCCTTTCAGAATTCTATTAGTAGAATGTTGGACCACCTTATTTTGTCTGTTCTTAAGATCCTATGCATGTTCTCTGTATTTTTATTTCTCTTGCTTCTTTCTGGGCAATTTCCTCAGATTTACTTTACAGATTACAAACATCTCATATATGTTCAATCTACTATTTAACCCTATCTTGATAATTTTTAACTTCAGTGACAAAATTCTTTATGTA
This sequence comes from Spilogale gracilis, assembly GCA_004023965.1. NCBI lineage: Eukaryota > Metazoa > Chordata > Mammalia > Carnivora > Mephitidae > Spilogale > Spilogale gracilis. The sequence continues at coordinate 32,123 of PITA01019126.1, read as the reverse complement.
TACATGTTCTATTCTTATTAACTTGAAATTTGCCTACTTAATGGTACCTTATATTCTTGGATTTCTTCTTTCATGTCTTTAATTATTTCAGTGCTCTTTAATTCTTTTTCTCTCTCTTTTTTTGTTTTCAAGATTTTATTCATTTATTTGAGAGAGTGACAGAGAGCATGAGGGAGAGAAGGTCAGAGGGAGGAGCAGGCTCCCCATGGAGCTGGCAGCCTGATGCAGGACTCAATCTCAGGATTCCAGGATCACGACCTGAGCGGAAGGCAATGGCTTAACCAACTGAGCCACCAGGGCACCCCTCTTTCTCTCTTTATAATTGTTCATCTGTAAACTCAAATTTGAGCTCTTAATGTTCTTGGTTTTGTATCTATGGATCTCACTCATGGTGGATTATAATTTATCTTCATAATTCATCCCTAATCCCTCCCAGTTCTTGAAAATCTCTTGAAGCCTGAGTTATAGGAGATTCCTTATAGAGAAGTTTTCTATTTATTTCTGCCAGTCCCAAGGATTCCACCACAGGGGTTGTTGTTTGGGGTTCTTGGATGTGGGATTTCCCTGACCACATAGATACTGTATACTTGAACCTTAAACTTGCATAGGGCCCATGCTCAGTGTTTCAAACTTCAGGAAAGACTTTTACTCACACAGACCCTGGTGAAGACTGCAAGCTTTGTACTTGTCTTGAAATAGTAGGTAGATTTTTCTCCTAGTTCATTCTTTCACTTCTTGGGCTTATGAAGATATCTTAGTGCCAACACCAATTTATATGGATCCAAAGCCTCATATTCTTTCTCTGGCGGCAAACTAAAACTCAATCTATTATGTTGCTTGGACAATAACCCACTTTGGTCAACCCATCACTGTATCTTCTCTCTTCTTTGGTTTTGGCATCTGCAGTCTTCCTTTTCTTTTACTATACTCGAATGACATTCAAATATATTTTTTAAAGATTTTATTTTTTGACAGAGAGACAGTGAGAGAGGGAGCACAAGCAAGGGGAGTGAGAGAAGGAGAAGCAGGCTTCCCACAGAGCAGGGAGACCAATGCAGGGCTTGATCTTGGGACTCCAGGATCATGACCTGAGCCGAAGGCAGACGCTTAACAACTGAGCCACCCTGGCGCCCCTCAAATATTTTTTATTTATCAAAATAAACAATATTTTATTGCTGGAGAGTATTTATCTTTTTCAGTGTTATGGGCTAAATTGTGCCTCCCCAGCTCTTTTATTGGAGTCCTAATACCTAATATGAAGGTATTTGGAGATGTGGCCTTTGAGAGTTAATTAGGTCGTAAGGTTGGAACCCCCATGATGGGCTAAGTGCTCTTACAAGAAGAGATACTAGAAAGCTTGCTCATGTGAGACTACAGGGAGAAGGAAGCTGTCTACAAGTCAGAAAGAAAGTTCTCACCAGAACCAGAACATGCTGATACCCTAATCTGGACTTCCAGCCTCTAAAACTGTGAGAAAATTAATCGCCTTTATTTACGCTGCCCAGCCTATGGTACTTTGTTATGGTGGCCTGAGCAGGCTAAGATAATCAGTCATATTTCTGGAATATTGAGTCTCTGATCCCTTATTTGTTCAATTAAATATTGTTTTAAGGAAAAAAAAATCTTGCTGCTTTTACCTTTAAATCAACAACTGGCGTTCTGCTGCCTCTTCCTGGACTCAGATGAACCCCAATATCAAAGCAAATAATAGACAAAACAAAAACTACTTACTAATTCACATGGAATGAGTAGTTCAATTCATATTAATTCCAAATGGGCCACAATGTAAAGAATCAAATTCAGAAGAATAGCCAGAATAGAATGATTTTACTTTATTAAGGAGGACAAAAAGCAAAACAGTTTCTATATGAATTCAGAAAGCAATCTACAGAAGCCTAATAAAATGATAACTTTCATCAATATTGCAAATGAAATATCTTGAGGGAATGTGTATAATTAATAAAAAGATGGGATTGTAATTATTGTGGTAGATATAAATTATTACCAAGAGACCTCCAGCTAATTTCAAGGACCTTTGGCTTTTATGTGGCTATAGTTAGAAACAAGAAATTTACTACAGGAAAACATGTAGTATGTATTGCAATCTTAAAACAAAGAAATCTGTTGAATGACAGCAGTATAACCCTGAAGCATCCTGACAAACTGTAAATAATCCAGGCTTGTCTGTGTTTGCAGGGGAGAAAGCAAAACAAAACAAAACAAAACAACTTAGATGATAATTCCTAGAGGACTGTATTCTTGCCATGTGACCAAAGGGCTTTCAAAGGACCTGTTCCTTGTACTTCAGAGGCTGGTATTAATAAAATTACTTGGTAATATGTCTGTTGTAAATTGTCACTGGCTGGGTCATAGATGTCCCTCTCCTTTCCTTTTTAAACACTGATGGGTTCAACAGAGTAAACATTGACTTCATAAATGAGCAGGGAGTCAGAGCACTTTCAGTTCTAGTCACTTCCAAATGGAAAGTAAGCAGAGCAACTTAATAGGGGATGTGAGAGGGGAAGGAGGGGGATAGGATCCTAGTCAGGCAGATGATGGAATGAATACCCTATTTAAGTATGCCAGACATACTCACATAAAAGAAGTCATGGGTCACCAGAAACTACAGGAATGACATTATTGGGTTGCTTCCATAATTAAGGGAAAAGGCATAAGTCAGGAGCATCTCAGACTAAATGTGTTCCTCTACCATACAATAAAATTATCACTCTTATGTTCTTATTCCAATAGGCTTTTCCCACTGATGATGTGGAATACTTTCTCTTGTTAGTATTAAGAGTTAGAGTGAAGTGTAGAACTGATCGGAGATCAGTTAAACCTTCCACTCTTGTAAAGACTGTGGTCATCTATCTGTAATGGCAAAGCTAGAAAGAGAGATTTCCAAAAGACAGCATCATAAACTGGATGATTCTGAAAAAATCCATTGCTTTCAGGGCAACACATTCCAGATGACTTTCTCAGTCCTTTCCCAAACTAGGAAGTTAGTAGTCAAGGGAGAAAAAGTTTAAAGTCATAACATCACTATACATATCTCTCCTTCTAAAATCGTGTTCCTCATAATATCTTCAGATCTTTATATGGAAGACATGGTTAGATGTCTACCCAAGATCCCCTCTTAGCATTTTTCCTGTTAACATCTCTTAATTGTGTTTGGGGCAGAGCGTGCCTATCCCTAGGCAATGAAACATGACTGACTAAAGCCAATCATGACAGTCATTTCTATTGCTTTAAAAACTCCTAGGAGTAGTCATGTAACAACTTCTGTCCAACTGCATGCATACATTTCTGGGGAAATAATTCCCTAGCAGTGTCACACTTACTGTGCCCTGCAGATCCTCTGTGAACACAGTGTGGCCGTTGGGCTGCTGAAGTCATTTGTGTTCAGGAGAGAAAAGTGAGCAAATCTGAGAAGACGTGGACTCTGATACTATCTAGCTTCTGATGAACACCAGCATCAGCTAACCTCTAGTCTTTAGATTATGTAGGGGAAATAATCTGTATATTTAAATAATAGTAAAATTTTGTTACTTGCAGCCAAATCCATGTTTAACTGATATAAAATATATAGCACTACAATTTAACAAGCCCATTACCTAGTTACCATCAACAAGCATGCAGTATTTTACTTTCACAATAACCTCAAAGTGAAGGCAGCCAATCACCCCAAACCCCAGGTTAACCTATGGGGAAGCTGACACAGTGCAAGTTGTTGACTTAACTTGGGTTGCCTGCTGAGTATGTGGCAGATCCCAAGTTGAAGCTGCACTTGATGTCATTCTTTCTCTGTTCATTTACTCATTCATTCATTTATCAAACAATTTGACAATCTGTTTTAGGCAGAAATACTTGTGCACCAGGAATATAAATATTAATGATTAGACAGTTTGTGCTCTCAAGGACCTCACCGTCTAGTGAGTTCATAATCTTTGAACTCTCAGTTCAGTGGCATTTTAATTATACCAGTCTACTTTCTTGCTGATAGCCATTGTCATGTGAGGTATGTATTTTTTTTTTCCTCCAAATGCAGGTGAGTTTAAGGGCATTTGCCTAATCAAAAGATATGCCTTTCATCTATTAGTAGGATGTGAATGGAATTTTCCAGCATCATTTCAAAACCCTTCCTTCTATAAAGGCAATTCTGCTAATGTTTCTCTTTAATGCTTCATCTGGATGACAGCTACATTGAGATAGTGTGAGGCGGTCACATGTCTAGAGCTGGAAACCAAATGTATAGTGACACATCACGGGGTACAATTCAAAAGAAGGGCTGAACATGTAGGTGGAGGGATGTAGGCCAAGAAGATGCTGTAAAATATGAAAAGATACTGGGCTCAAATGCTAACTTAAGTAGAAGTCAAAATATTCTACAAAATTCATAAGCCCTGAAGAATGATAAGGATGTGCTAATGAAAGTACCTGTAATATGATGAAGATACTCAGAAAATAAGTCATGCCAACAGCCAAAGGACTGATAATGGCAAAAAGGTATTTTCAGTCAATCAGTTGTCTAAGCAATTGACTAAAAATAGTTTCTTGAAAACTACTTACTATGTGCTTAGAAATATGCCAAGGGCTTTATAGGGAAAAGCAAGACACAAAAGAATCATAAAACATCACCTTTTTAGTCAGTTAAGTTAGAGTCCAGTTGGGAAGAGAAGAGACTAGTACATACAGAAAAAAGTAAACAATGTTCGAATGGCATGGAATACAATGCCAAGAGATAAGATGCACAAAGATGTTTCAGGACTGGAAAGGTGCAATGCATGGTAGAAAGAATCTAGGACTGAAATCAGAGACCTTGACTCCAGTTGCTGAACTATAGTCTATATAAACAAATGGTCCCACAAACCTCTGTCTCTCAGGGAAGAGCTAATTTAATAAGACGAGTTAAAAAATATGGAAGACCTCTTGAACTCTTAAATATTAGTTACACATTTATGCTATCATTTCATGAGTATGAGAATGTTTTATAGGAGAAAAAAAATGAAAGATTAAAAAACCAGAAAAAGGGGCACCTGGGTGGCTCAGTTGGTTAAGCGACTGTCTTCGGCTCAGGTCATGATCCCAGAGACCCGGGATCGAGTCCCACATCGGGCTCCCTGCTCAGCGGGAAGCCTGCTTCTCCCTCTCTCACTCCCCCTGCTTGTGTTCCCTCTCTAGCTATGTTTCTCTCTGTCAAATAAATAAAATCTTAAAAAAAAAAAGACAGAAAAGATCTACACAGTCCAGAAAATGATTGATATTTCCTAAGGGGGAGATAATAGGAGGAAGATGGAGGACACAGGCAGAACTCTTGAGCTCTACTTATAACTCTGCCAATTAGAACTTTACTGAACCTTCCTTTCCTCGTCCACAAAATAGAAAAAAAGCAGTGCCTTCAGTGACTCCCATGAGACACAAGGATGAAATAAATCACAGATATCAAATTGTTCCACCAAAGTTGTTCTCTTGGCTACAAGGATGCTGGCCTGGCTGGAGCAGAGTGTAAGCTGGACACTACAGGAGGTATAGGATGATATAAAATCAGGGGATTCATTACAGACAAAGAAATTCCAATTCTGCATGCCATCAAGTGATACCAGTATGGGAGCATGAGTTGTCTACCACCGCCAGTGCCATTATGCCACCATGTACTGGAACTCAGCCAGGACAAGAGGTATAAAACAAGTGCCCTAACCACCAAGGTAAGACAGACAGTTAATGTCTTAAATTATGCAAACTACACATAGGCTCCATTAGAAGAGACACAAACACAAACAGTGAACTTTCCCCACTATCCAATCTCAGCTGCGCAACGTGATCTTACCATCCCAGGCATAGGCAGAAAGGAAACGCATTGTTGACAGAGAATGAAAAATTTATTACGGTACAAGCTACCAAAAGACTACCGGCTTTTCATTATCACTGTGCACCAGCAACTCTAAACAATGTCAGGGATGAAATACTCCACTGCAAAGAAATCTTGTTGGCCTTGTTTCTAAACAGTCACAGAAGTTACAACCGGGTTCTATTCTTATATATACATGCACTTGAGATTAGCTTATTTTATTACTTATTCATTAACAGACACTATATTCTCCATGAAATGCACTTTTGAAAACTCCCAGTTGTACAGGAGGCCCTGACACAAGTTTGGTTTGGAAGACGTTCATCATAGTTCAGCATCCTCCAAGGGCAGGTCCAAATGCTGTGGCTCTGCCTATGCTGGAGTTTAAACAGTAAGTAAAAAATGATCGCACATGATTATAACATGAAGAAAGAGAACAGAAGTTCTTCAGTTCTATCACTCTGGTGACGACTTTAAGTTGGTATGTGTGTTTAAAATCTGCAAGAGTGAAACAGAGCGTGAACTCCACATTGCTGGTAATCTAAATTTGTAACTTTTAGATCATACATGAAATAATTTACCAAACTTGAAGAACTTCTTTCAAGTTGGAATTTATTCTTTTTAAGTTGTTAATTATTTTTAAAAAATAATGAACAAGAAATCAGTGATTATCACTGGTTATTATATGATCGTAACTGAATATATTTTTGTCATAAAAAAGGGGAAGATATTAAAACTGGTCCACTCTGAGATCTAAATACTCCAAGTATGCCAGAGGGAGAGACACTCAAAAGACCTTTTTTTTTTTTTTCAAGGAAGTTTTGTGCTTTGTGTGTGCTATTGGTAGACAGTGCTATTGAACACTCAGCAGATTTTTAATTCATGGTCAATTCTACAGAAGGACATGCCCTAACAGTGAAAACACATTCTCTGATACATTATGCCATATCTTCCCTGCAGCCCCTTAAAGCAAAATCTATGATATTGGAAAACTCTTCATTACTGCTATTTACGCAATGAGCAGAAAACACAGTGCAGTATTGAGAGATTGCTTTTGAGAGAGAATACAGAACTTAATCACTTTGTTTCACAGTTACAAATTGTGAGTTTTCGCCCAGAAACATGGGTCTAGCTATGCTTTCTGAGGTCTGATTCTAGTTCTCTTCACATACTTTGGTGGATAAGAACCATCTGAAATATTCCCAGCTGGACAAACACATGGAAATGCAGGACTCCTGAAGCCCATTCCCAAAGATTCCAATTTACAAGATTTGGGATAGAGCCTGGAATCTGTGATTCACTAAGCACACCACTGATTCCATTCAAGTTACTCCTGGACTAAACTTTAATAAATATTGAGAAACTGAAGGTCTCATAAAAGTAAAACCCTTTTGGTAATGTTTTCCTATTGACTGCTACATTCTTAATTCAGGAAACTGGCATTTCGTACCAAGAATAAACAGACACATAAATAAGGAAAGAAATAAACAAATATTACCCACACAGCCACTCCCCCCCCAAAATAAGAGGACAAAGAAGCACAGCAGACAAGAAGAGTTGCTGTTGACAGAGCTAATTCATAGGAAAGCAACTGTAACAGTGAAATGGTCTGAGAATAAAGTACCTTGCCAGATTCAAAGTGAAGTAAAGAAATTTTTTTAAAGATTTTATTTATTTATTTTACAGAGAGAAACACAGCTAAAGAGGGAACCCAAGCAGGAGGAATGAGAGAGGGAGAAGCAGGCTTCCCGCCGAGCAGGGAGCCCGATGCGGGGCTCAATCCCAGGTCTCTGGGATCATGACCTGAGTCAAAGGCAGTCACTTAACCAACTGAGCCACCCAGGTGCCCCAAAGTAAAGAAATAATTGTTATTTCCTATTTTCCAAATGATGATGGCCCTTCAAAACTCATCTGTTGAAAACCCACACCACAAAGTGATGGTATTGGGAGGTGATGCCATTGGGAGTGATTAGGACATGAAGGTGGAGCCCTGATGGTTGGGATTAGAGCTCTTAGTAAAGAGACTCCACAGAGCTCCCTAGCCCTTCTCACTATAGTGGGGGCACAGGAATAAAGTGCCTTCTATGCACTAGGATGAAGGAGCTCACCAGACACCAGATCTGCCTGGGCTTTGATTTGGACTTCACAGTCTCTAAAATGGTGAGAAATAAATTTCTGTGGTTTAGAAGTCACCCAGTATCTAATATTTTGGTCTGGCAGGCTGAAGGCGATAAGACAGCTTAATAAATATAATGAAATTCTGGCATTGGATCCCACTTCCAAGAGTTTTTAAAAAGGCAAACATTATGTAATCTAAGCAGCTATAAATACAAACAAGAAATATAAGTTTTTTCCTTAAAATCATCTCACATTTTACTTTTAGTAGTAGTGACTTTTATATTCAACTTTTTTTTTAATGAAGCTTAATTCAGAAATAGCTATTGAACACCCATGAGGTTTGAACATGGAGATAGAACTGGCATTAGTTTTTAGTCTAGTTACAGAGACAGGGGCATGAAGGGACTGAGGCTCCCTCAGTACCACACCCTGAGACACCGAGCAGCCCAGAAGATCACCCCTTGCCTTGTGCTGGTAGAGGGAGGCCCGCTGTAGTTTAGTGTGACAAGGTGGGGCCACATGGGGCCTTTGCGAAGACATGCTGGGAAGGTATCCTGGCACATGCTTTCCAAAGAAGGACATCTCTCAAATAAAAGAACATCACCACCTGGACTGAGTTCTTTGAGGGAAGTATTCACTCGCCAGATTGAATAGAGAAGAGCATATGCCAGAAAAAGGATGAGTGGGGAGAGGAAGTTTACTTCCTGGATGTAGGGAAGTCCCAGTGGGCTCCTGCAGTTGCTTCTCAATATTCCCTGCCTGGGACTAGGCGAGTGTACCTGCCAGCCTCAACCACTGGGCAGATGTGTGGCAGTTTCCATCACAGATCCTTTTCCTTCTTGTCACTTCTCATTTTTGCCACAACAGCCAGATGATGCTGTGACTGCCACCAGCCTCTCCCCAGCTCTAGTCAGACACAAGGGAAGCTAGGAGACCATCTTGTTCTCATATTAAATATAAGCCCCAAGGGTGATGTACACAGCACTCTGTGTTCTTTCAAGTTGTTCTAAGTGAAAAAGTAATCTCTGTGTCTGTTGGTTGGTGGTTTTAAGACATTTCATTTCTGAAAACAGAGATAATAACAAGTGACAAAAAGGTACCAAAAAAAGCAAATGTTTCCCTTTTCCCCTCATTTCATGAGCTAGGGCCCATTCTTCCACTGAGGGAGCTCTTCCCTGCTCATCTGTCATGGGTCCTCAGGGGAATTTGCCCCCTGATGATTTCTCACAGCCCAACAGGCCTCTTCCCAGCTCAGTGTCTTTTTCTGGGGCCTGATGGTTTCTTCCCGTCCAGGTTTGTCCCCTTCCCACTAGTTCCTCCCAATTCCAGAAAATCCGATTTGCTGGGAACATCTGGGCTTCCAGAGAGAGCTGACCCAGGGAAAGGAAGCACAGGGCAGTCTCAGGGAAACCATCCTCTATCACTGAGTCTGGGTCACTCCACATAACCTCACTTGCTGTCTCTCAGAAAGAACAGGCAGGCGGATTCCGCAGCGGCAAGGCCTACTGAATAACCAAAGGCGACAGCATTTCAATACTATATTAAAGGGCCCGTAACTTCCAGAGCTCAGTTTCTGAAGCGATTCTGAGATTGTTTTACTTTTGCAAACTATTTAAGACTAAGCATTTAAGTTTGAAAGATACAAGTATCCCCAGAGGGCATAGCGACCAAATGCCCCTTCCCTGTGTGTCCCAGCCATGGCCTGCTGCCCCCCTCCTCATCCACTGAGGTGGGTAGAAAAGAGCCAGAAATTGCCCATAATCACGCTATGCCTTTCTACTGTACATCCAATATGTGCTGTCATTATTTCAGTTTTTGAAGCTCTCATGGCAGCATTGCCAGTGAAGATAATGGGGCCTATTATTTTCAATGAGCTCTATCAGGAGGTTTCAATGGGCCCGCTATCACTCGAACAAAGACGCATTGGGAAGCAACACTGCTTTCTTGTCATCAAAATGGCTGTGAGTTTGTGTGAAGCTAAAGAACACCCTTTTCCTTTTCAGCCCTGTTGGATTTGAAAGGGCCAAGAAAGGCAGTTTAGAAAGAAACAAGCTTGGCTCCTGGCCGACTGCCCTTTGCCCTGGCCAGATGTATATATGAGCTGCTTTCGTTTTATAGAATCGATAAGTTCAGCAAAGCGAAACTGGCGTTTCCATTGATTTCCTATTTATAGCCAGAAATATGTTCCCATGGAAAATATCGTCTGTTAGAATCGGAAACAAATGAAACAAAACAAAAGCAAAAAATACCTGCCAGCATCGAAGGAGTTGAAAGGGTGGTTAAGTTTAAGGCAAATTAAGACATTCTACACCATTGGCTCAGCCCTGAAATCTCTTTTCTGCCCTGTTTCAGACTTTTCTCTTCTTCCCCAGACTTGAGAACTTTTTCGTCGTCTTTACATCCATAGCAACTTGGGCTCAATCCCACAGCTCCTTTTATCTTGGTATTTTCCAAGCTTTAGTAGTTACCTTTTAATAGAGACCATAATTACAACACTACCAGTCTAACCTTTCCTAAATCATAGTCAATTTTAGGATTAGTAATATGCATTATTTGAGGTTTATAGATAGAAGAGTCCAAAAAATGAGTTCACTTATAATAACGGTTCTATCAGAGTGTGTCAAGTAAAAAATAAAGGTCATGAAAACATTTCAACTTTTGCACGCTTATTAGTGCATGCTTCTAAGTACATTACACATTTACTCGCTTAATCTTCATAATGCCATGAGAAATAGTGTTGTTGTTATCTTCATCCACAGAGGGGGACTAGAGAGAGGAAATCCCTTGCTGAAAGTTATACAGCTAGCAAGTTCCAGAACAGAAAATGAATCCTTGTAACTTTATTCTAGGTCCATGAAATAGAGCAGACCTCTACATCTGACTGAGCTATTGTAGAGTTGTTTGAAATGCGGGCCAGTTTTTCTCTTCCATGCTTATATTCCTTGCCTGCTTCCAACCTGTCCCTCCTTTCTGCTAAATAGCTCCATTCAAGCAGTTAGTAGGTTCCTGGTCCATGTCCTCAAGTTTGCCAGAGTAGAAAGCAGAAATAGCCTGCCAATCTGTCTCCAGTGTTCTTGGATACTTAAATTCTGTCCAATGCATTATTTTTGATGCCTCCGTGTCAAAAGCATAAAAATGAAGGCAATGCATTTGAGAGGAGGATAAAAAATAAAGATTCCTGAAAACATGGTCAATCTGCATGGTTCATATAAGAATGAGTGATGTCTAAGCCAAGTTACTCCCAGCATGGACATTTTTGCTGTGTTCTAAAGCTCTGTGGACACCATATCATAATTTGCAAACACCCATCCTTCACTCCAGTGAGGTCCATCCAAATCCTGAAGCCAAAGCTTCAACTGGGCTGTCCTCGCATTCGCTGCAGGGGGACACTGGCCTTCATGGGCATCTCCCACAGCACCCAGTGAAGTCCCCCAGTGGCCGTGGCACTCTTCTGGGCTGCAGACCTGGCTTGGCCCTGTCCAGTTTCTCACCTCAATTTATCCTGCAATGTTCCAGAACACCTGTAATCCCAAGAGAAGAAAGGATGATGGGGAAAAGGGAGTGGAACCGAACAGAACCAGTTCAAGTTGCTCTGAGCTGGGACAGAGGTTGGACGCAGTCTTGTTACACCAGCTGCATCTTCCGCCATGTTTGAAAGAAGTACAAGCAGAATTTGGCTCTCGGCGGGAAAGTGCTACCCAGCTACTCTCACTACTTCAGTTGTCATCCTAATACGTTGTGCAGAGTCCTGCAAGGTGAATTGACTCATCATTGTACTGTCAATGAAGAATGACTGGAAGGGTTTGGAATGGCCACAGTAGGGTAGTGAAAGATCAATGTCTGTGCAATGCCACTTGACCTCTGGTTCACGTGTCGGGTACTGGAGGGCTCGGATAGGAGGTGTTTTATTGATCTGTGTGTCAAATATGCACAGTTTCTATTTATGTTTCTCATATCATTGCAAAAAACAAGGTTTGAGATGACAATGTCTAAAACAGTCTAGCAAAGATAACTTCCACGATGCACAAATATTCCCATAATTACTTTCCACCTTTAGTTTGGTACTAGCTTTATTCCCATTATATTCTAGTCACTCCTGTACCCAATATTTCTCATCTGTTTCCAAGAGATCAATAATGGCTACATTTTCAAGGATTTTTTTAGGGTAAAACACATTACAGCCCCCATTTCCCTACCACATGGAATAATCATTCTTCTATATCCATTTTTTTGAGAAAATATGTAAGTGCATAGAGATACCCAAGTGCTATGGTTGAAAGCACTGATTCGTCCATGTGGCCTGTGCTGTGATTGTGGTCTAAGCATTTGTTAAAATTACTAGACGCTAACTTTTTTTTAAGATTTTATTTATTTATTTGTCAGAGAGAGAGAGAGAGCACAGCAAGGGGAGAGGCAAGCAGAGGGAGAAGCAGGCTCCCTGCTGAGAAGGAGCCTAATATTAGTGAGACTTGATCCCAGGAACTAGGGACGATGACCTGAGCAGAAAGCAGGCACTTGAACGACTGAGCCACCCAGGTGTCCGTAGACTCTAAATTTGTTTAAAGGTTTTATTTTTATGTATTTGACAGAGAGGGAACACAAGCAGGGGGAGTGGGAGAGGGCGAGACAGATTCCCACCAAGCAAAGAGCCTAATGTGGGGCTCAATCCCAGGACACTGGGATCACGACCTGAGCCGAAGGCAGATACTTAATGACTGAGCCACCTAGGCACCCCAGACTCTAAATTTTTTAAGAAAGATCATATCTTATTATTGTTTTATAAGAACAAGTTAAACACAGCATCTAGAATATCGTAGGTGCTTAGTAAATGCTTCTAAGTGAATGATTCTATATTCTTATGCAGTTGAGGGTAGAGAACAGAGAATACCAGTGAGGTCTTTGACCTTCTCCATGTAGGTAGTAGCTACTTCAGTTTGGTAGCGATGGAAGAAAATCACACTTATCTAGTTAGCAAACATTTACATTATGCTTACTATATAGTGCTTTTTATAAGCCTGGAAGAATTAGAATTATCCTACAAATATGACTAATCTTCATAATGCCCCCTTAAGATACTCTTATAATTTTTATTATTGTTTTCCTATTTTAAAGAGAGGGAAAGTAAGACACTGTGAGGATGATCTGCCCAGGTCAATCTTAGGAGTCTACCAACAAAAGTATTTAGTTAGTTTTTTTTTTTTTTAACATGAATTATCATTATGCCATTTTATATTTATCAGATTATTTGGGTTAATGAGAAATCATAGGTGAATTTGTTGATCTATGAATCAAATGAAATTTGAAAGTATTTTTTTAAGATAGATTTGCCACTGCCTCAAAATTCCTCTACTATGAAATAGTTTGTCGGGGGGGGGGGGTACCTTCCAGAACTGGGTTTCTTAGACTCCAGATTAAAGATAAATGTTTTGAATCATGTCTTATTCTATTTAAGCCTATACCAATAGCTTACTAAACAACTTAATAGATATGGTTATCTATAAATCACTCTTTCTTATTTAGAAACATAAACCACTTCATAATATAATCTTCCAGGGATTTTTCCCAGACAGTGCCCAACTAATTCAGCCTGTCAAAATAAAAGATTATGAGGACAAATGGAAACCTTGCAAATCAAATGCTAAAAGGTAGCATAACAGTTAAAGAAAAAAATAAGGTCCAGTTGACTATACTGGGCTGCAGACATGGCTTGGTGACTATAATTTCAAAAGATGCTAAAATTATGATAATACTTTTGAAAAGATAATGCCATTTAATGATATATTAATAAACATACAGTGTCTGGCTTGTGATGAGGTTTTGGGCCTACATTTGAATATGGGTTTCAATTCAAGCACCTCATTTTAAGAGAAAAAAATGACAAACTTATTCACAAAAACTATTTGCAAAAAGTATGCTAGAGAAGGCAAGGCATCTCTAAATCAAAACAAAGGGGTGGGAGATGTTTGGTTTAACAAATGGACGCTCTAGAAAGTTCTCAACAGTTGTTCTAGAATATCTGAAAGAGACTCAGTGGTGAGGAGTAAATTTTCTCTGGAGAGCCCTGCCTTTCTATCCCTGAAAAACACCTTCATCTCTCTTATTTTCAGTGCCTCTGACCTAAAATGCCTCCTTATTGCAATAATTTTCTAATTAGTCCCTGCATCTCATCTCATAGTTCTCCCACACAAACGCTTCACAACATATCAGAATTATCCTTCCAAAAGACAAATCTTACTGTGACATCTCCTAGCTTAAAAACCTCCCAATGGCTCTGGGGCACACACACACTAAGCAGGAACCCAGTGGTCTTACAGGGTCTCTGACTATAGCTCCCATTCTCGTCCTGCCTCTCCTTTCCTATCCCAGTCTCCCACCTATCTCCCTTTCATTAAATTATGCTCTTATTTCTGAGGAGTACTCACTCGAAGGAATTTGGCACTTCTAAACCTGTTTTCCTTTACTCTCACTGTTCTTTCTCTGTCTGAAATTCTCCACCCCCATCGCATCCCCAACTAGTGAATTTCTATCCTTGAGAACTAGCTAAAGCACTTCAGCTCTTCTACAAATCCTACCTCACTCCCCACAGTTAGGATTCAGAGCCTGCTCCCCAGCATACCACTAGCACTTTATAAATAATTGCCAAGTTATTGTTAGAAATTCATGTGCAAGCCTTTCCAGCTTGCCAAACTGGTCAGGAAGACAACTCGGTGTCTTCCTGACCTATGACAAGACCTGGGTCAAGATAAAGACTTTTTTGTCAAAGGGATGAGTGAGGATAATACACTGAAGGGCAACACTTTAGAGCAGATACTGTGCAATATAGTAATAACATCAATGATGATAGTGATTATAATAGCCATCATTTCTAAGCACCAATGAAGTGTCAAGCAATGTCTTAGGAGTTTTGTGCATACCATCTTGATCCACATAATCCCAGGCAGTAGATTACTTACAAATAAAGAATCTGAGAGGCAGGGAGATAAAGTAACTTGCCCACAGTCAAAAAACAACTAAAAGGTGGAACTAGGATTTAAAAACAATTGTCTCCGACTAAAATCCATGCCCCAAGCCATACATCAACCTGCCTTCTTTAAAACTCCAAAAATATCAGAGGTATTCAGTTGATTCCAGGACTTTCTCTGGAGGTTTGTTTCCAATCACTGAAAGTGAATGTTTCTCAGAAATATTTTGAAATGATATTTTCACTCTTTGGAAGATTGGACTCTGCACAGATAGGGCACCAAGGTAGGGGTGGCTTAGAAGGGTGCAAGCCAGCTTCCCCTACTTGAAAAATCCGTATCACCACTCTCCAAGGTACTCTGAGTATCTCCGTTATCTAAATAAAGTTAGGCACTTAGAAATGACAGTTTACAGACTAGTTGCATTTACTCTCCCATCAGATTGATGCCCCAAGTCCCTCCCATAGAGAAATCTGGGACCTTCTGTTAACTGCCCAGGACACCTTCATGTCTAGCATTTAGTGAACAAATAAATTCTATAGAAAGAGCATAGAGGTGTAGACTACTACTGTTTAGGTCCTCTGCTTAATGTTAATTATGTACATTCTATATCACTCTCCTCTCATCCTCTACAGAGAACATTCTTTCTGAATGTGCTATGGATTTATTTAAGTTACTAGGACGATAGGCTAATGCTTGTGTTCTCAGCTATTTGAAAGCCCAAGAAACATTCTGAAATTGTTTACTGAAAAATTGCTTACCATTTGCTTATCTCTCTACCATGGGATATATGCAAGGAGAAGTTTAATGCACTTATCTTTCCCCTCTGATTACATCTTGCCATCTGTGGTGCATTCAAGAGGACCAGAGAGGCCAGCATCTATAATGACTGTACTTTAATATTCTGGATGCTATTGTAGATACCAATAGATTTGGGAAGGAACCAAGAGGGAAATATATGGGTAAATGTAGCTCAGTTACCTTCCTTTAGATGACTTGCCTGAAGTGGAACATCCTAAAGTTTGCAGGTTTGTACGTGACATTTTTGAAAATAGCTCTAGACGCGAGTTTGGCTCTGTTCAAAAAATGGAACGTCAAAGGTGACTCAGCCTAGCTGAAGCAAGAAAAGTTTAATTCAGAACATAATTTGCTTTCCTTTATTTGCACACTGCCGTTCTGGGGAATAAAAGCCATTATAGAATCAAAGGACAATTTGCTTTTTTGTTGTTGTTGTTGTTCTGCACTGAATTTTTAAAGGCTATTTTTTTTTTAAAGAACATAAACAGATGAATGATACTAGATTCAGTGCAGCTTAAAACTAAGTACCTTGAGCTCTTTCCCATGATAAACAGAAACCAATCTTGGCTCTCTGCCCCCAAGCACAGTTCTGTGTGTACAGTGAGACAGAGCGCTTTCTTGTCTGGGGGAAGGAAGTACAGGCAGCATGGGCAGTGATTCTCAGAGAGATGGGGATTTTAAAAGATATTCAATTATGAATGTTTCAATCTTCTCCCACTTCCCTCCTTCGAAAGCAAAGTCTTTCACTGTTTTTAGGTTTCTCTGTCTATCCAAACTTCACAGGAGATTTTGAGCCTGTAATAAAAATCTCTGGGCCTTTCTATATATTTTGTGCAGGATGAGGAAGGGATATCATTAAGGTGGGAAGATCAAGAGAAACAATACTCACACTCAAAGAAAGTAAAAGAGAAGATCTAATAAAGTGAGGGAGACAGTGAAGATTCCAAGAGCCAAATAATATGTGTTTCTCTAAGTTTTTAGGATGAGGATATATGGTGTTGATGCAGAGGTTTGGGGGACAATGACAGAGTATGAGATATTGATATGAATTATGCACTGAATCCCTTGGACCTTCTTCAAGAAATATCAGTAAAAAGGTAGGATTGCTTCTAATTACTTTATGATTATTAAGCTCTTTCTCTGAATGTGACAGTATACACGGAATAGACAATGTCAGGACCCAGCTTATAATAGGAATTAAAGAAGAAACGAAGCCTAAGGCCAGGGCAGAGTAAGTGAGTTCTGTTTCTACAGTCCTGAAATTGGAGATGTAGTATGTGGCCCTAAAGTCCCTGCAGCCTTGGTCATAGAAACTCCAAGGAGAGTGTTGACCTAGAGCATGCTGGAGACCTTTGTAAAAGTCTCTATGACAAACATCTAGCTCTATGATACAGGTCAGGATGTTACTACTGGCCACTAAATAATAGGACTCATGACTAACCCTAAGAGATCACCTGCTGTAGTTAAGGACAGAGGGCAGGGACAATTAATGATGTGTCAGGGATCTCCAAGGGCTCAGTTCTGGGATAATCCTAAAAGCCATGTAAGACACAGCTGCAACCACCCAGGAAGTTTATAATCAGGCTAGAGGATCATGATTACCCATAAGGCACAACTGGGGGTTAAGAAGAATTGGAAGAGTCGGAAAAGGCACATTCAGTGGCAATTCAGTAGAGGCTTCTCACCAACTTCCAATTTAAGTAAAGCATGTCCCAGCACAGAGGATGCAATCCCTTGGGGGCTGGGCAGAGGGAAGGTCACCTATCCCCATGGGTTGGGTAGGCAGTCCCATCAGACAGGGAGACAGACTCCTGACCCATGGTCAGGTCTTACATTTTTATCCTGTGCTAGGCGCTGCAAATTATGCAGTTAATTTGAAACTTGAGTAACGTTCATTCAGGAGAAATGGAGGAAGGCAATGGATCACAGGCAGGGAAAATGGAACTAGCATGGTAGAAAGAGATGCTTTATCCAGCTGTATTTATGAAGATTCATAAGTGCCTTCTCAACTTCTGACAAGAGACTGTAAAAAAATAATAATTATTTTCCATATAAACATACTTTCTCAAGTGTCCAGAACCCACTTGTGATTCTTTAACCCATGGATTAATCTA
The DNA here is from genome assembly GCA_004023965.1 of Spilogale gracilis. NCBI lineage: Eukaryota > Metazoa > Chordata > Mammalia > Carnivora > Mephitidae > Spilogale > Spilogale gracilis. Next base: position 14,286 of record PITA01019126.1, on the reverse strand, counting down.
CATGTAAAAGCTAGAAAGTTAAAATAATCAATTTCCCACTCTACCTTGCTATCCCGGGTAGCTTGTGACACAGTTCTGGCCAACGAGATATCGCCAGAAGTCCGGGATTTGCTTCCCAAAATCAAAAGGCATAACCTAGTGAAACATAGTCCTTGCCCTTCCTCTGTCCAGAAATGCTGACATAAGGTGAAAGATCCCATTCTTCAACCCTGACACAGGAAGTAATAAAGGTTAGCAAATGCATAATAAGGATGGAGTAGCTGAGGATAGAAAGCGCTTTCGTTCCTAATGGTACCATTGAACTGTCATGGCAATCCTGAATTTCCCACCATTTAACTTCCTGTTTCATGAGATGAAATCCTATTTAAGCCATGGTAATAGAATTGTCTGTTATTTACTACCAAATGAATTCATAACTACATCTAATACATGCTTCAATTCAATATAAATGCCATTTATTCTCTTCCTTGTGTCAGTGACATCTTCCTCATAGTGGCAAACAAAGCTCTTCAGCTTCTTATGTCATTTCCTGAAATGCATAATGTCTTCCTGAATTTGGAGCAAAACATCCATTTCCACAGGTGGTACATTAATATTCAAAATCTCATATTGATTGCCAAATGCTTCCAAAGGTATGTACCATTGTCTATGAAATCATAAAACTGGGGTGCCTGGGTGGCTCAGTCATTAAGCATCTGCCTTTGGCTCATGTCATGATGTTGGAGTCCCAGGATCGAGCCTTACATTGGGCTCCCTGCTGGATGGGAAGCCTGCTTCTCCCTTTCTCACTCCCCCTGCTTGTGTTGCCTTTTGAGCTATATATCTATCTGTCAAATAAATAAATAAAATCTTATAAAAAAAGGAAATTATAAAACCATATTTAGCCTCAAATTTGTATTAGATCCTTTTAAAGTCAAGAATATATACTAAATAGTAAAATAGTTACCATGCATTTTGTTTTTCTACATTAATATGGAAATACAGCATGATCTAGAACATTTCAATTTATGAAATAAATCTATATGGTTTTAGAACAGCTGGTTGATAAGAAACAATGCAGCAACTCAGACCACTTCTTTGATTCAATTCTAGAAGTTCTTACTCATCATAGCTGGTCAAACCAGTTTATAGTCTAGCATTTTGACCATATCAAATATACTGGTAATAGCCCAAAGTTACTTTTTTAATCTGGATTCCTTACTTATTTTAGATGTTTCTGAAACATATTTAAAGCATTATAAGATGTAAGATGTTGTAATATCTGCTTGTGATTTTTTTGACCAAAGAGATGTCTCAGTTAGGATGTCGAACTTCAGCTGCCAGAGCAAAATGTCTAAACTGCAGTGCCTTGAACTGCTGTGGAAGTAAGTATATTGTTTATTTACCAAGAATGCTGTATGCAGGTAACTACAGAGTTGTTCTAGAAGCTTAATGATGTGATAAAAGATACTGGTTCTTTCCACTGCTCTAATCCTTGATTCTCCATGTGTTTCTTTTCATCCCCGTATTTGTCACTTCATGGTCACAAAATGGCTGCCATAACTCTAGGCATGTCATCTTCATCCAACAGCACCCAAGTAGAAAAAGAGGGAGAAGAAGGCTAAGGAAAATATTCTCTTTACACAACTATCTCTTTCATTAGGAAGCAAACTGACTTCCAGATGCTTGCAGCAACTTTTTTAGGAAATCATCTCTGCAAGGTGTAAGAGAAGAAAATAAGTGCCATTACTGGCCCAGACTAATCATGGTACAACCCTTTGGGTTAGTCACAGTACTATATGAATCCTATTAGCAAAGGAAACATGTCTGAGGCCTAGCAGCCACCTACAAAGCTACAGAAACTATAACAGATCCCTAATCCCCTTATCATTCGAATGTTATTCGTTATCCTCCACCATATTCTTACATCCTCACTAGAAGTTAGCTATCAACAATAATATACAAGCCTATAATATTTTTTTGAGTGATAGCAATGGCATTTACCTTAACCAAGTTTTCTAAAGAACTTTAGAAAGTTATGGAAATGTAAAATCATATAGTAGTGTACTTTTGTTCATTTATTTACTCAATAAAATTTACTTAATAGATCCCAAGCTCTGTTCTATATACTTAATACTTATCAGAGGGAAAAAATACAAACCCAAGAGATTAAGGGCCCTGCCCTTGAGGTGTTAGTGAGGGGAACACAATGAATAATAAACATTATTATTATACACATCCCCTTCCTATGGGAGGATTTTCTTCCTACATTTTTTACTTCACACTTGGCCATATTACCTGTTTTAGCTAGTGAAATGTCAGTGGGAATAATGGGTGCTATTCCAAGCAGAAGTTTCTGTTGTCTCCCTTTTCTACAGGAGAAAGGCAATTCAAAATGGAGTATTCAGAATGAAAACAACGTTGAAACACAGCCTTAGTCAATCTATGGAAGTAAAATGTTATTATAAATAATGAAGGTGTTCTGCTACAATGGTCTGATAATAATACAATAGGCTAAGCTGACCAGTACTGAAACTCATATAGTGTATAAACATTGTGTACAAGGGCTCATAGCAAAGTAGGGGTGTGTTCAGATATCAGTATTAAATAGAATAATCAGGTAAACCCACTGAGGAGAAAAGATTTACATTTCTGTTCTGGAATAAGGTGAGAGAATTTTGCCAAGAGAATGACTATCTGAGGAAGGAGAATTGCAGATAAAAGCACCAACTAGACAAAAGGTCCTCACATGCATAGAGTATCCAGGACCATCAAAGAGTGTCCGTGACTGGCCATGGCTTGTAAAAAAGGGAGGGTGGTAGGAGATGAATTCAGAGAGGGAATGGTGCCAATGGAGTAGGGTTTTAGAGTTCACCAGGATTTGGGCTGTTGCTTTGAGCTAACTAGAGAGCCATTACAGGGTTTCTAATAGAGGAATGAAGAGTGTAAAATTTCACTTCACCTACTGTATTAAGAATAGACTATTGAGAAACAAAGGTAGACATGGATACCAGATAAGAGGCTAGTGCAGGAATCTAGCCTGGGTAAGATAGTTACCTGAACCAGGGAGGTAGCTTAGGAGATCACAAGATATGGTAAGATTCTAGATAAATTATACAGGTAGAGAAAATGGGATGTGCTGATGGATTGGGTGTGGGGTAGAAACAAGAGAAGACTCTATGCTCCTCTGACCAAAGGAAGTGTGTTCTCTTAAAAACACTAACTCCATGTTATTCCTTATATTCTACAAGTAAGTGAAACCATATGATAATTGACTTTCTCTGCTTGACTTATTTAAGTCAGCATAATCTCTTCCAGTCCCATCCATGTTGATGCAAAAGTTGGGTATTCATCCCTTCTGATGGCTGAGTAATATTCCATTGTATATCGACCACATATTCTTTATCCATTTGTCTGTTGAAGGGCATCTCAGCTCTTTCCACAGTTTGGCTATTGTGGACATTACTGCTATGAACACTTTTTTCTTTTTACTACATCTGTATCTCTGCAGTAAATAACCAGAAGTGCAACTGCTAAGTCATAGAGTACCTCTACTTTTAATTGTTTTAAGGAATTTCCACACTGTTTTCCAAAGTGGTTGCACCAACTTGCATTCCCATCAACAGTGTAAGAGGGTTCCCCCTTTCTCCCCATCCTCTCCAACACTTGTTGTTTCTTGCCTTTTAATCTTTGCCATTCTAACCAGTGTAAGGTGGTATCTCAGTGTGGTTTTGATTTAAATTTCCCTGATGGCTAATGATGATGAACATTTTTTCACATGTCTGCTGTCCATTTGTATTCTTCACTGGAGAAATGTCTGTTCATGTCTTCTGCCCATTTTTTGATATGATTATATGTTTTTTGTGTGTTGAGCTTGAGAAGTTCTTTATAAATCTTGGATATCAGCCCTTTGTCTGTAGTGTCATTTGCAACTATCTTCTCCCATTCCATGGGACATTAGGAGAAGGAAAGGAAAAGTAAATTGGGGAAAATCGCAGGGGGAAACAAACCATGAGAGCCTGTGGACTCGGAGAAACAAACTGAGGGTTTGAGGGTTTTAGAGGGGAGGGGGGATGGGAGGATGGGTGAGCCTGGTGGTGGGTATTAAGGAAGGCATGTATTGCCTGGACCACTGGGGGTTGTACATAAACAATGAATCTTGGAATCAAAAAGGAATGATGTATTTTATGGTGACTAACATAAACCAATTAAAAAAAAGAAAGAAAGAAACAGTAACTCCATGCTCTCCAGTGGACAGAAGTATTCAGCACCACCATTCCTGCTGATAACTTGGTGTACTCACTAGTTGTGCGCACCAGGGCTGGGATGCACACCATGCGGCCAGATCACCAGTCAGCAGTGCCCACAATGTCTTCTGAAATATGAGAAGAGATTAGAATTTGGCTATTCCCGTATAAAAAAGAATCTGAACGTGCTTACTATAGAGTGTTTGTTTGTTTTTTTAAGATTTTATTTATTTATTTGACAGAGAGAAGCACAGCTAGAGAGGGAACATAAGTGTGGGAGCTGAGAGAGGGAGAAGCAGGCTTCCCGCTGAGCAGGGAGCCTGAGGTGGGGTTCAATCCTGGGACTCCGGGATCATGATGTCAGCCGAAGGCTATTGCTTAATGACTGAGCAACCCAGGTGCCCCTGTTTACTACATATTTTTTCTCTTTTTTTGTTAATTTTATTTATTTATTTGATAGAGAGAAACACAGCTAGAGAGGGAACACAAGCAGGGGGAGTGAGAGAAGGAGAAGCAGGTTTCTCATCCAGCAAGGAGCCTGATGCGGGGCTCAATCCTGGGACTCCGGGACCATGACGTGAGCGGAAGGCTGTTGCTTAAATGATTGAGCAACCCAGGCACCCCTGCTTACTACATAGTTTGATTATTTATTGTATTATTGGTCTGACATTGCATGGCATAGAGCAAAGCTATTTTTTTTTTACTATTTTGTAATTGTTTGCAATATAATTTTTGGCTACATTAAACTAAAAAAACACTAAATTCATGTTTAATAATAATAAAAAAAAGAGTATAGTTTCCATTCCTTAAGAAAGTTGATGATAAATATGCAAGCTACATAAACTCTTGATGATATTTACCATCTTCCATGGTGATATTGATACCACAGGTCAATGAAAACCAGAGAACAACTCTCTGTCTACAGACAGCTCATCATCTAGTTAAAAAAAAAAAAAAAAAAAAGGGATGCCTGGGTGGCTCAGTTGGTTAAGTGACTGCCTTTGGCTCAGGTCATGATTCCAGAGACCCGGGATAGAGCCCCACATCGGGTTCCCTGCTAGGCGGGAAGCCTGCTTCTCCCTCTCTCACTCCCCCTGCTTGTGTTCTCTCTCTGGCTGTGTTTCTCTCTGTCAAATAAATAAAATATTTAAAAAGAAAAAAAAAGGCGAAAACTTCATATCTCAATCCCTTAAATAAAGGAGAAATTTAGGTTTAGTGCCAGCTGTGCTAGCCATGTCCTGGGGACACAATGGTGAACATGTTCCCATAATATTCTACCCACAGCAAATTCAAAGGCACAGTTAAGGCTGAAAAGGGGAAACTTGTCATCAGTGGAAATCCCATCTCCATCTTCCAGGAGCGAGATCCTGGATCTTGCCAACATCAAATGGAGTGATACTAGTGCTGATTAAAAAAAGAAGAAAAAGAAAAACAGAGGTCAAAATTCTGATGAAAAAGCATCAGTGTCTACTTCAATTTGTGTTTGTTTTTTTTTAAAAGATGATCTTCTTTGTACATCTGCCAGATGTAAGTTCACAGATCACTAAATGAAGAATGACTTTCCGTTTAGATCAATGTTCATTATTTTAAATTACATTTGTTTTTCTTCCATTTTAAGTTTTCTTATGGTCCAACAGCTGAGGAGCTTCTTGAATGATTAAGTGATGCTGGTGCTCTGTGAGTGTCATCTGATTTTTCAAATAGAAAATCCATTAATTCAGTAATAGTTTAATTACTTTATTCAGCTAGTTTGAAGTAAAGCTTCTAGAATTTAATTCCTCTGGAGGTGAAATTTCTAACATTATTCAAATTTCAGTTGGTTATATGCAAGAATAAAATTAAAATTATTTGTTTTGCCATGAAAATTTGAATGCAAATTTTGGGAAATCATATCAAAATCATAATGAAAAGAACAACATTCTTACTAATTAAGATCCCCTTAAGAAGTAGAAATGTATTGGAATTGATTATGAAACACACACAACTCAAAACTGAGTCCAAATTTGGGGTGATACTCTAAAAATAAAAAAAAAGTTCTCAAAATTTACAAATAATTTACACACACACACAGAAACACTGACAAAACTGACATTTAATTTTAAAAAACAACTACAAATAGCTTATGTCAGCAAGGTAGTGGAACCTGTAGCTGATCTTTCAAATACAACTAAATATTCTAAATAACAATGAAGTTTTTTTGACTATGTCTTCTAATTGTTAGTTGATTTCTGTACAAAAACATTGGAAATCTTTAATTGAAGCATTCAGTAATGAGAAAACCTAAGCAAAACAAAGCAAAATTCCAGCTATTAAAGATTTTAAGGTATTACAGCTAATTATAAAAATAAAACCTGAAAGCAGAAAGACTATAAAAACAAAGGAATAACAGGACAAAATAAGTGATGACAGGTCAAGGTACACAATTTCATTTTGAAATTTTACAACTTCACTTTGCAAAATTCCAAGTGTCTCTAAGCTCATTTCATAGAACTTTATTTTTTAAAAAGATTGATTGATTGATTGATTGATTGACATAGAAAGTATACATAAGTAGGGGGACAGGCAGGCAGAGGGAGGGGGAGAAGCAGGCTTCCCACTGAGCAGGGAGCCCTATATAGGCCTCAATGCAGGGCTTGAGCTCAGGACCCTGGGATCATGACCTGAATTAAGGCAGATGCTTCACTGACTGAGGCACCCAGGCACCCCTCATAGAACTTTTAATTATACATATGTATACTCTATACCCTCGTAGGATAAAATTGAAAAGTCCTATGGCTTTGCAGTATTTAAATTTGGTGCAACACTCAAAAGAAAAATATGTAGAGAAAATTATTTGACAAATTTTTGTCATAAAAAATATTTATCAAAGAAAATTCTCCTTGATGGAAGCAAAAAGAAATAATTTGTGGCCTATTTTAAATAAACATGTATGCAGTTTAATGAATTAATTAGAATTGAGATCTCTTCCATTTAACAGAATTTTCTCTGAGCTTCCTGAATTCCTTTATGCTTGTGGATATAGTGTTTTTCTCATTTGAAAATATTACAGTGTACAGAGAAGAATCTCCTGACTGTATCAGTAATTCAAAATTAGTATTTTGTATTTTTAAATGTAAATTTTATTTAGAAAATTGTTTTCAAAAGTAATTTTGAATAATTGTTTTCTAGATCTATAATAGTCTAATTTTTCATTGAAAAATACCCATTTCAAAAATTATATAATTTCAATTATTTTTAATTTCAGTTTTCCCTTCCACATGTATCCTGATTAGGATGTTAAATTACATACCCACTCTAGACAAGGGCAACATCAAGGATTTTGCCAAAGCAGCTAAAGGGACACATTTGCCGTTACTTGGGAGGGAGGAGGCGGTGTTTGGAGCAGTTTTCCACAATTACCTTTGTGATACACCTTTGTTCTCCTTTCACCTACAAGTGAAATCTATTTTCCTGTCTCTTGAATGTGCATTGATCTTGCAACTTGCTGCAACCAACAGACTGTGCCCCAAAGGGTGATACGACTTTTGGCCTTAGATCTGTACATACCTTTCAGCTTTCCCTTCTACCCTCTTAAGAACACTGCCCTGAAACTGCCACATAAGGAACCCGACCTGACCAATAAGAGGATGACATGAAAGATAATAAATCATTGTTTTACACCACCAAATTTTGAAGTGAATGGTTACAGAGCAATAGATAACTGCTAAAATACTTACACAAAGAGAGTCATTACAAAAATCTAAAGAACGAGGGACAGGAAAGGGATGAGGATCAATGACTAAGACTTGGGTGCCCTAATATTTAGCTAATGTCTATATTACATTAATAAATATTAATATTATATGCATATTATATTATTTTGCCTATATTCTTGGAAACATACATTTGTAGTTAAAAATAGCTATGGAAGTGATTCTCTAGTATTTCAAAAATGTTAAGGCAGTGTAAGGATTTACAGTGACAATGTAACCCTGTATTTTCATCTTTTACTTCACAAATTCTATATGTTTGTAAATAGGAACATGAAAGATTTATTGTTAGAATTATTACACACACACACACACACACACACACACACACATACACACACGCCCTATATGTATGTATCACAAATCTCACTATGACTAAAGTCATAGAGTGTGCATGTGCATGTTTACTGATGGCCTACAAGCTTCACATTCAGCAACCATGGATGACAAGGACAAACAAGGCTTCATGCATAAGGAAATTTGTGATCTAGTGAGAAATAGAGACAATTAAATGAGCAATTACAATGTGAAGAAAAGTAAGATTTGCTGTGGGGCAAGTTTGCTAGACTCGAACCTTAACCTCAGAGTTGGGAGAAAACCAAGGAGAAAAATTTTCTGAATAAAGTAATTCTTCAAATGAAACTTGGAAAATACATGAATATTAACTGATCAGCCAAAGTTACAAGACATGAAATCCTGAAGGTCAGAGGAGAGACATCATTATATATTCTGAGACTTATAAGAAGCTATGTGTAAAATGTATGGAGGAAGGGGAGAGATGGGCACAGAAACACTGAGGAAGACATGCAGGAGATCAAAATGCAGGATTCTAAATATTAATCATGCTACAAAGTTAAGACTTCATTCTAAGATTTAGAGTGACTATGTCAGTATTAGTGGTGAGGACAAAAGCTAGGATACAGACAGTTCTTGACGTATGATAAATTGACTTGTGATTTTTTGACTTCACAATCATGCTAAGGTGATATTAACTCAATAGAAACCATACTTGAATTTTTTGGATCTTTTCCTAGACTAATCATACGTGGTAAAGTGCTCCCTCGTGATACTCGACAGACAGCAGGACACAGCTCCCAATGCCACCACAAGGGTGAACAACCCATACCAAACACTTACAATTATTCTGTGCCCATACAATCATTCTGTTTCTCTCTTTCAGTATAATAGTCAATAAATTGCATACAATAGTCAACACTATCTTATAAAACAGGTTTTGTCCCAGATGACTTTGCCCAGCTACAGGTTAAAGTAAATGTTCTGAGCATAATTAAGGCAGGTAAGGCTAAGTTATGGATGTTTAGTAGATTAGGTGTAGTAAAGGCATTTTCAACTTAGGATGCTTTCTACTTACAATGGGTTTATTGGGACATAAGTCAATCAGAAGTTGAGGAATCTACTTCTACTGTACTACTGTATGGTCGATTGAAGTATGAGTGGGAAGAGAATAACCACAAAGATAATTAAGACTTTTAAAGTCTATATCTATGAAGGAAAGATGATAAGGAATTTAGTGGCTAGGAGAATATGTGTTTTCAGAGAGGTTGCTCTAAAGTTAGGCAACACTTGAGCATGACTAGTACTGATTACAGAGAAAGCTCAAAATAATTACAGAAGTAGGAATCCTCCCCATTTCACCGAGGGAGAATGCTGAAGGTGAGAAGAAAGGAAATGAAGAGCCCAAGTGGAGACATTAGCATAAGACAGTTAATTCATGCACTGAAGCAACAGGGAGAGAAAGGAGGAGAGGATAAGTGCAGGGGCAAAGAAACTGCTTTGGTTGCATGAAGCTGAGAACATTGCTAGTAGGATTCTATTTTCTCCTTGAAGTAGGAGGCTAAGACATATGCTGAGGGGTAAGAAGCAAACTGGCAGGAATAGAGGTTTATGGAGAAAGGAGAAGGTTGGAAATAGCTGTTAGAAAGAAATGAGAATGAGAACTAATTAGGAAATCAATGGCAGCCCAGTTGAAGTTGGATGTCATGAATTTAGAATAGCATCAGTCTGATAGGTTTTAAGTTTATTCCCCTCCATGCTCAGCATTAGAGTTATAAACTCAAGGAAGATAGGTAGCTAAATTCAGTCAGAATTACCTTTTCCAGGCAGACATTTTAGAAGAACAATGGAGCAATATGACACATGTGCTTCAATATAAGGAAAGTTGGGATAAATGTTACACGAATGATACAAACAATGATGTCTGTAAGTCTAGGGAGAAGAGGCAAGTCAGTATTGGATGCATCTGTCAGAGAACAGTGAGCATTTTGGACATTCAAGGTGAGGAAAACTCATTGGCGATGGCTTGGACATAAAGAGACCAGGGTGCTCTCAGAGACAGTGAAGAGAGTGGAAGGAGTAGTGGGTCCTTGGTAAGAAGTGATGTGAACTATACTAGAAAGCAGGTGTGCCTAAGTCTACAAAGTGTGTGTGCATAAGTTTGGAGCCATTACGAATTTTGAGCAAAGCCGTGATACATTTTGGGCAGGGGTAATGAATGAAACACTTATACACATGCACGCACACACGTGCACACACACACACACACACACACACACTCACTCACTCAACTCATAAGCCTTAGCCAACACCCTTGTCGAAGTAGACACTAATAGAGCACCTGGGTGGCTCAATCGGTTAAGCAGCTACCTTCTGCTCAGGTCATCATCCCAGGACCTTGGGATGGAGCCCTGTATCAGGCTCCCTGCTGGGTGGAGATCCAGCTTCTCCCTTTTCCTCTGCCTGCTGCTCTGCCTACTTGTGCTCTCTAGCTCTCTGTTAAATAAATAAACAAAATCTTAAAAAAAAAAAAGGAAGAAGACATTAATGTTTTAATTTAGTTAATAGTAAGGGGATATCTTAGGAGTATGAACAAAAATATGATAGTCATGTACAACTTTTAATATTCTATATCTAGCAAAGGCATTTTTGAAAACTCAGTATATTGTTCTGTTTCTAAAAGTTTTGTTTCTTTCATTTCTTCAACCAATATTGGTTAAGTACCAGGTACCCTTATAGGTGATAGAATTACAAAATGAACCAAAACAGAAAAAAGAAAAATCCCTGTTCTCAGTGAGTTCACCTTTTATTAGGAAAGACAGACAATAAAAAATAAATAGATAAAAATACATGGTATGCAATGATGTGGTAAGTTCTTTTGAAAAAGAATAAATCTCGGAGGGAAATGAGTATCCCAAAGGCTTGGGATATGTTTTACAAGTTTCAAATCCAGTGGTCAGCAAAAGCCTCATTATGGAGTTGACATTTGAAAAAGAGCTGAAGGCTATAATAAAAAAAGCTATGGGGCAATCTGAGGTGATTGTAAGGACTTTGGTTTTTACTCTGAGTGAAAGAGCAGGTCATTAGTGGGTTTTGAACAGAAGAGAAAATATGACCTGATTTAAGTTTTGGAAGGATCATTTTAGCAGCTGTACAGAGAGTAGAGTGGGGGTGAGAGTAGAAACGGTGAAATAATAAGACCATTGGTCATTTGAAAGAGCAATGGTGCTGCTTTGCACTATGGGTAGCAATGTTGCTGTGATGATCTGTTGGCATATGAACATAACCTGAAGGTAAGGTCCATAGGCTTTGATGAAAGATAGAGATAAAATATGTATCAAAAGGGCACCTGGGTGGCTCAGTTGGTTGGGCGACTGCCTTCGGCTCAGGTCATGATCCCGGAGACCCAGGATCGAGTCCCACATCAGGCTCCCTGCTCAGCGGGAACCCTGCTTCTCCCTCTCTCCACTCCTCCTGCTTGTGTTCCCTCTCTGGCTGTGTTTCTCTCTGTCAAGTAAATAAAAATCTTAAAAAAAAAAAAAAAGATATATATCAAAGTGTGAAGTCAAAAGTGACTCCAAAATTTTTTACCTGAGCCAGAGGATAGATTGACCATTTCCTAAGATAGAAAAGATTATAGATTGGAGGTGAAGACCAGGAGTTTAGTTTTGGGCCTATAAAGTCTAAGATGTTTACTAGACACCCAAATGGAGATCTTTAGTAAGCAGCTAGCTATACAAATCAGGAGTTACAAATCAGGTGCAAGTCCACTGTAGAGATATAAATCTTGGGGATATTTGTCTTCTAAATAAGTATAGATAGAGCATAGGACTGGGCTCCAGAACCCAGCAAAATTTATGGGATATTGAGAAAAATGATGGTGATGTAGGAAGAAATTATCTTTTTTTTTTTTTAAGATTTTATTTATTTGACAGAGAGACAGGGAGAAAGGGAATACAACTGAGGGACATGGGAGAGGGAGAAGCAGGCTTCCTGCCCTGCAGGGAGCCTGATGTGGGGCTTGATCTCCAGACCCTGGAATCATGACCTGAGTCGAAGGCAGAGACTCAATGACTGAGACACCCAGGTGCCCCAGAAACTCACTTTAAATACAAAGATGCAGATAGGTTAAAAGTATAAGGATAGCAAAAAATATAATATGCTAAATGTTAATCAAAATAAAGCTGAATTAGCTATTTTAATATCAGGCAAAGTAGAATTCAAAGCAATGAATATTACCAGGGATTAAGGGGGTTAATTTTATAATAATAAAGAGGTCAAGATGTAAAAATCTTATAAATTTATGCATCTAATAATAAGCTTTAAAATATAAGCAGAAACTGAAACAACAGTGAAGAGAAACAGAGAAAGCAACAATTACAGTTGGGCATTTCAAGATTCCATTCTCAATAATATGTAGGAGAATTAGACGAAAAGTCTGTAAGCATATAGAAGACACAAACCATGTTATGAAGAATGTTGACCTGGTTGATATCTTTATAACTTTCTACCTCCTATTTTTCTCAAGCATTTAAGCATTTTCTAAGACATTTAAGCATTTTCTAAGACAAACCGTATACTGAAAGTCCAAAAAAATCTCTCAATAACTTTAAAGTGATCACATTTTATAAAGTATGTTCTCTGACAACATTCTAATTAATTTGGAAATAAATAACAAAAAGATCTCTGAAAACCCACAAATACATTGTAACTGAAAAACAAACTTATAAACAACTTGTTCAAATAAGAAATCACAAAAAAAATTAGAATATATTTTGAGTGAATGCAAATGGTAATAGAATATACTAAAATTTATAGTATGTATTTTACTCAGTGCAAAAAGGAAAATTTTTCAGTATTCAACACTTATGTTAGTGATGTAGGAAAGTCTCCAATCAATGTCCTGAGATTTTTCCTGAAGAAAAGAGACACAGATGAACAAATGAAACCCAAAACAATATGAAGGAAATAATATAGATAAGAGCAGAAATCAATTCAATAAAAAACTAAAAAGAGAGAGGGAGGAGTGAGAGAATATCCATAAAACAAAAACTCTTTTTAAAAATTAACAACAACAACAACAACAACAACAACAACAACAACAACAACAAAATAAACCTCTAGCCAGACTGAACAGGGAAGAAAGAAGGAAATGCCTAAGTTGCTAAATTATGAATAAAAAATACCCAAAACTATCACAACAGATACTACAGAATTAGATAGTGAAAGAACATCCTCAACATTATACTAATAAATATGACCATTTAAATAAAACAGAAAAATTTAAGACAAACTACCAAAGCTCTCTCAAGAAGAAGCAGATATCCTGAATATATGTATAGCTATTAGAGAAATTCAATTTCTAGTTATGTATCTTTCAAGAAAGAAAAGTTCAAACCCAGGTGGCTTCACAGGTGAATCCTACCAAACCTTTAAAGAAGTACTGATATTACTTTTACACAAACCCTTTCCAAAATAGAAGGGAGGGCACTTTACAAACCATTCTGTGAAAACAACATTACCCTGATATCAAAACAAGACAAAGTTATTATAATAAAACAGATCCACACACCAGTATTCCTCATGAACAGAGTCATACAAATTACTAATAAAATTGTAGCAACTGAATCTAAAAACATAAAAATGAGAAGACATTTTGACCACACTGGACTATGTGGTCTCAGTCAAGGCTATTCAACCACATAGCACAAAGGCAGCCACAGACTACACATAAATGAAAGTACTATGAATGTCAGAATATGTTTGAATAAAACAAACTTTATTTATGGACACTAAATTCAAATTTTACATAATTCTTACATTTTACAAATGTTATTGTTCTTTGAATTTTTTCCCAAGCAACCTCTCCTAATTCATGGCCATACAGAAACAGATGGTGGGCCAGATCTGGCCAATGGGACATAGTTTGTTGACCTCTAGTGTAGAGAGCAACTCGAGCAGTCACACTCTGCATGTGAGAATTTAAGAGTATAACCACTGTTTTTTTTTGAGAGAGA
>PITA01019125.1:21001-38558 GCA_004023965.1 Spilogale gracilis | reverse complement strand
CATCTCTTACCAGAGTAAAAGCCAAAGTCCTACATTGACCTACCAGAGTCTATCAACCAAATATCTGTACTAAGTAATTATTTGTTGAATAAGTGAATATTTAAAAATAAAAACTATTTTAAAAAATATATCCATAGTATCCAAAGATGCCCTCTCTATGCTTTCTTTCCTACAAAGTCAGGAGCTTGGGCTCAAGGTGGAATATACCTGACATACTCTGCAGACCATTGGTAGAAATGGTAGGGAGGAAAGGATCCATGGAGAATTAGTGAACCTCCACAGGTGGCTTGAGAAATGTATTAACTGGAATTAAATAAACGAATCCCTACTGTTACTACTTATCCTAAAGGATACTGCAAAAACTATCACATGATAAAGAGCTTCTTCAGAAATCAACACCTGCAATTTGGAGTGCCTACTTCTGTGAATTTCCACTTGGAATCCATGTCTGAAACCCCAGTTTGGTTTTTCCGCCCTTGAACTTTTAATCTATACAGCACTTTCCCAGTTAGCAGCACACAAGCTTCCTGGACTTCAGTGCCAGTTACTTTAGGGGATACTGCCTGGTTTCTTAGAATGACCCAAAGACTTTCCAAAGTGATATTCATCCCTGTCATGAAGTCTGTATTTTAAGTCAAGCCATCCTGAATGAACTCCTCTCTCACATGTTGGAAACCCATCCAGGTGTCATTGCACAGTATAGTAACAAAAAGGCAGACAGAAACTTCATTTTAGGGGCGCCTGGGTGGCTCAGTTGGTTAAGCGACTGCCTTCGGCTCAGTTCATGATCTCGGAGACCTGGGATCGAGCCCCACATCGGGCTCCCTGCTCGGCGGGAAGCCTGCTTCTCCCTCTCTCGTTCCCCCTGCTTGTGTTCCCTCTCTGGCTGTGTTTCTCTCTGTCAAATAAATAAAATCTTAAAAAAAAAAAAAAAAAAAACTTCATTTTATTTACATAAAATAAAAATATATATATGCATCAGTATTTACAGATCCTTTCTGGAAGGAAAAGACACTATTAATAGTAGAAATCCTTGGCAATGGCATAGCATGTCGGCACAGAGGGCAAAAAAGTAGAATTTTCTTTTCATTTTTCCACCTTTTGAAGTTTTGAACCATTGACTCTATGAGTTGATGAGCTCAACATCGTCCCTCCTAGCCACGCTTAGTGGTCATTTCTGCTTCCTGGCCTGCATGTCCTTGTGATCTGAGTTCCTCTCTTTCTCCTTCCAGAGCCCTTGCCCAAATCTCTCTTCAATTTGGGAAGAAGGGTCTATTATTTTATATACTTTGAAAATAGCTAAGGGCAAACGGTATAAATCTTTGTAGCAAAGTTCTACGAATGTACTTTGTTACTGTGTTGGCATATCTAATAGTCTCTTTCAAGCCGTCTCCTAATAATAATGCCGGCCGGCATTTATTGAACCTGATCGAAGTGCTTTGCATGTATCAACTCATTGAATACTAACAAAGACTCTTTAAGGCATTACTAGTTCCATCTTCATTTTCTATACAGTGAAATTAAGACGCTGAGGGCTTGAGTAACTTGCCAAAGAATTTGAGTAACTTGCTAGAAAAAGCAAAATCAGAATTCAAACCCTGGCATTCACACTCCAGAACCACACTCTTAACCAGTAAGCTAAGCTCCCTGTTTTCATGCAAAAATTTAAAATATGTTTCTGTGAATTAAAAAATAAAGAAATGAGGGGCGCCTGGGTGGCTCAGTTGGTTAAGCGACTGCCTTCGGCTCAGGACATTATCCCGGAGACCCGAGATCGAGTCCCACATCAGGCTCCCTGCTCAGCAGGAAGCCTGCTTCTCCCTCTCTCACTCCCCCTGCTTGTGTTCCCTCTCTGGCTGTGTTTCTCTCTGTCAAATAAATAAAATCTTTAAATAAATAAATAAATAAATAAATAGAAATGAATAGATGGCTTTCACCTAGTTCATTATAAGTTTTTCAAAGTAAAATGTTGGCTACCTAGTTTCCATTCCACCTGTTAGTTTGTTATGAATTGCTTTCCCTTTTTTTGCTTTATATCACACTTAGGGAGTTATTTTTAGTTTTGGGACGTGTGTATATAAATTACAGTCTCATAGGACTGGGGACTACTGGCGAAGGCAATAGTTCCCAGTTTTTTGGATTTCAAAAAGTAGCTCTCATACTAGGAAGATGTTACAGCAGTCTCTCTGTAAGTGGATATTCTCACTGATCTTTTGAGGTTACAATAAGATTGTTGTAACCCAGTATCATTTGAGGCTTTCTCTTTCCCATGGGGATTTATGGAAACTTGGCTTGATGTCCTAGTTTCAAGGTTTATGTGAGTACAGGCCCTCTCTATATCCTTCCTGTCTCCACTCAGATTCCTGTGCTGGGCCACAAAGTTCAAGCTTACCAATACTTTCCATGAAAACAAAATAAAGCAACACAAATAAGCAGTAATTTTTCTAAAGCTTTGGTGTCGAGCAAGTGGTATCTGTCACCTATCACCAACCACTTCTGCCCAAGGCATTTTACTATCAGAGTCACCAAGGAAAACAGGAGTCAAACACTGGATGGAACAATGCTTTACTCACATAGGTAAGAGACAGGTAAGATTAGCTCCAGTAGTGAGTAGTGGTCCCCCACAGCCACAGAGACCCTCTCAGCAGCCAGCACAGGGCAATTGGCCTGCATGTCCCCCTCGTGTGCTACAACAGAGCAGCCTCTTCTCTTTCCCCCAGGAGACAGAGACAGTAGTGGGGCTGGTCAGGTGCCATGGGACACATGTGCTTAAGCAGAACAAAGGAGCAATGTTAAGTCTGAAATAAGGAAAGAGATTCCTACACAAGGTGATAAATCCAGCAAGAGCTTTGAGTGCTTTTTATCACTTGATACCCAAGTGTGATAAGGGCCATTCTTATGCAGCTGTGAGGGGATTGGAAGGCTGTGTGGGGAGACTGCATTTTCAAACATTTAGAAATACCATGGGGAGGGGCATCTGGGTGGCTCAGTCAGATAGGCATTCACTCCCAATTTTGGCTTAGATCAAGATCTCCGGGTTGTGAGAATGGAGCCCCAGGCGCTGGGTGGGAAGCCTAGGCACTGGATGGGGAGCCTGCTAAGAGTCCCTCTTTCCCTCTCCTTCTGCTTCCTCCCCCGCCCCGCCCAAAAAAAAAGAAATATCACCCAGAAGTGATCTTAAAACATAAAGTACAATCCAACACTAAGAGGCTGAGTGTCGGGTTGAGGGTGAGAGTTAAAGCAGAAAGGCAAGGATAGGAAGAAAGGGTAAGAGAATTCAGTGATAAAATGGGATATCAAGGTTAGAAATACTTGAGATTTTTTTTTCTACCATGACTTAAAATATCTTAAGGATAAATATAACATACATGATTAATCATTTAAATGGCTCAAATACTTCTTTTTTAATGCTGGAAATGCTAAGGAAAAAACAGATTACCTAAATGAAAGAAAACGTGTCATCATTAGCTACATCTGAAAACACTGAGATAGTAGCAAAATGTAGAGAAAAACATCTAAGGAAATTTCTAAATCAAAACACAAAGATATTAATTATTTAAAAATAATTATTGAGTTTGCTATATAATCAACAAGCTTTTATAATTAAATAAATGCCAACAGTTTTAGTTGAGGCTTTAACTTCTTTTTCATTCAACTTTATTTATTTATTTATTTATTTTAATTTTATTTATTTATTAAAAATATTTCATTTATTTATTTGACAGAGAGAGAGATCGCAAGCAGGCAGAGAGAGAAGGGGAAGCAGGCTCCCCGCTGAGCAGAGAGCCCGCCCATGCAGGCCTCCATCCCAGGACCCTGAGACCATAACCTGAGCAGAAGGCAGAGGCTTTAACCCACTGAGCCACCCAGGTGCCCTCATTCAACTTTATTGAGATATAATTGTATAATTGACATACAATGCGTGTTTAACGTGTAGGATGTGATGATTTGATACATCAATTGAAAGTGATTACCACAATAAGGCTGGTTAATTCACCCATCCTCTTACATTATTACTTTTCATGTGTGTGATAAGAGGATTTAAGATGTTTTCTCTTAACAACTTTCAAGTATACAATACAGTAGTATTAACTTTAGTCACTGCACTGTACATTAGATCCCAGAACTTACTCATCTTATAACTGTAAGTTTGTGCCCTTTAACCACTTTTACCCGTTTCTCCTGTCTTCCAGCCCCCGGAAACTACCAATCTACTCTGTTTCCCTTAAGTCTGGCTTTTTCAGATTCCAAGTGCAAGTGAGATCATAGGGTATTTGCTTCTCTCTGTCTGACTTATGTCACTTAGCATAATGCCCTTTAGCTTCATCCAGGCTGTCACACATGGCAGGGTTTCCTTCTTTGTTTGCTGGCTGAATAATGCTCACCGTGTTTGCTTTATCCATTCATCTGTCGATGGACACTTAGGTTGTTCCCATGTATTGAATATTGTGAGCTATCCCATAATGAACATGCAGATATTTCTGCAAAATCCTAGTTTCATTTCCTTTGGATAAATACTTAGGAAGGGAATTGTTGAATCACATAGAAGCTCTATTTTCAATATTTTGGGGAACCTCCATACTGTTTTCCATAGTGGTTGCACCAATTTACATTCCTGCCAACAGTGCACAAGCATTCCCCATATCCTTGCCAACACTTGTTAACTCTTATCTTTCTGATGACAGCCATTCCGAAAGGTGTGATGTGGTATCTCACTGTGCTTTTGATTTGGATTTCCTTGATGATGAGTGATGCTGAGCATCTTTTTATGTACCTGTTGGCCACTTGTATGTCTTCTTTACAAAAATGTCTCTTCAAGTTCTCTACCCATCTTTTAATCAGATTACTTACTGTTTTTGCTATTATGGTGAAGATGTTTAACCCCTTATCACATTTGTATTTCCAAATATTTTCTCTCACTCTATAGGTTTCTTTTCAAATTTGGTTGATTGTTTCTTCTGCTGCACAGAAACTTTTTAGTTTGATATAATTTCACTTGTTGATTTTTTGCTTTTGTTGCCTCTTCTTTTGGTCTCATATCCAAAAAAAAATATATATATATATATATATATATATCATTGCTAAGACTGGTGTCCAGGAGCTTTTTCTTTTCTTTTTTTTTTTTTTAAGATTTTATTTATTTGACAGAGAGAAACACAGCTAGAGAGGGAACACAAGCAGGAGGAGTGAGAGAGGGAGAAGCAGGCTTCCTGCCAAGCAGGGAGCCGGACGTGGGGCTCGATCCCGGTTCTCTGGGATCATGACCTGAGCTGAAGGCAGTCACTTAACCAACTGAGCCACCCAGGCACCCCCAGGAGCTTTTTCTTAATGTATTCCTCTAGGAATTTTATGGTTTGAGGTATTACATTTAAGTTTTTATGTGTTTCAAGTTAATTTTTATATATAGTATAAGACAGAGGTCCAGTTTCATTTTTCTGCATGTCAATATCCAGTTTTACTAACACTATTTATTGGAGAGACTGTCTTTTCCCCATTAAGCATTCTTGGCTCTTTGTTCAAATAGTGGTTACCCTTAATGTATGGGTTTATTTCTGGGCTCTTGATTCTTTTCCATTAATCTATAGTGTTAGTATCATACTATTTTGATTACTACAGCTTTGTAATATAATTTGAAATCAGGAAGTGTGATGCTTCCAGCTTTGTTTTTTCTCAAGATTGCTTCAGCTATTCAGGATCTTTTGTGGTTCCATACAAATTTTGGAATTCTTTTTTTCCTCTGTGAAAAAATACCATTGGGATTTTGATAAAGATTAAATCGAAACTCTAGATGTCTTTGGGTAGTATGGCCTTTATAGCAATATTAGTTATTCCAATCCATGAAAATAGAATATTTTTTCATTTATTTGTGTCTTTCTCAACTTCTTCTATCAGTTTTCAGTGTACTGATCTTTCACCTCCTTGGTAAAATTTATTATTAAGTATTTTATTGTTTTGATGCTATTGTAATGGGATTGTTTTCTTAATTTCTCTCTTTTTTCCTCCAAAGATTTATTTATTTACTTATTTGAGAGGGATGCCTGGGTGGCTCAGTAGGTTAAGCATCTGCCTTCAGCTCAGGCCATGATCCCAGGGTCCCAAGATGGAGTCCTACATTGGGCTTTCTGCTCAGCAGGGACCCTGCTTCTTCCTCTGTCTGCTGCTCCCCCTGTTTGTGCGCTCTCTCTCCCTCTCTCTGACAAATAAAAAAAAACTTTTTTTTAAAGAGAGATTGTCATGAAAGGCATGACTAAGAAGAGGCTTAGGATGTTGAAGCAGAAGTATGAAGGAAGTAAGGGAACAATCAGCATGGATATTTGAAGGAAGAGCTATCCATCAGAAGAGACATAAATCAAAGCCCATGAGAAAAGAATGTACATGGCAGGATCTGGGAATCCCAAAGAGGCAGAATGAACAACATAGAGGGGGGTGGGTAATATAGGAGGAGGTCATGAAGTCAAAGGGAAGGGTTGGAGGTGGTATGTGTGTGGGGGGGAGGCGTGTGTGTGTGTGTGTGTGTGTGTGTGTGTGTGTAAAGGCAGATTGTGTAGAACCGTTGTAGCCACTATAATATTTTGTGTTTTTTTCTGAGTGTGATGGGAAGCCACTGGAGCAAAGAATGACATGATTGGACTTAGTTTTTAACAGAATTGCTTTAGTTTCTGTGTTGAGAACAGAAGTGAGCCCCATGGCATGGAAGTAGGAGACTATCAGCAGCCTACTGCAATAATGAGAAATGATGTACTTGGACCAGGGTCATTGTGATGAAAGTAGAGAGAAGTGGTTGGATTCTGGATATGTTGTAAAGCTATAGTAACACGATGTGGGAGAGGAAAGAAAGAGAAGAGTCAAGGAGGACCCAAGGTTTCTGCCCTGAGCAACTGGAAGGTTTAAATGGCCATTAACTGAGGTTGAGAAGACTTTGAGAGGGCAGGCAGAGTGGAGATGACCAGAAAGTTGGTTTTTGAATAGTAAATTTGAGGTGTCAGTTAGAATTTAGAGTGGAATCATCAAGTAAGAAATTGCACACAAGAGGTTCTGTAGTTTGAGGAAAGATCTAGGCTGGGGATATCAATTTCGGAAGACCAGCCTTACAGATGGCATATCAAATAACACTGGATGAGATTATAAAGGGTTCAGAGAGAGAAAAAGGGTTCCAGTGCTGAGTCCTCTCTGCAGTCCTCTGCAGATTGTACCCTCTACACTCAAGAGCTAGGAAGACAAGGAGGAACCAACGGAAATGACAAAAAAGGAGTAGTTAATGAGGTAGGAGTTAAACTGGGATCTGTTGTTCTGCCACCTCTGAGCTCAGGCTGATTTTAATATTAGACCTCCTTATGCTTAATATGTGGATAATATGAACCAACAACTAATTCTGGACTCCATCTGATTGTTTTTCAATCTACTTTAAGGGATTCATAAAATCCTCCCTCCCAAGATGAAGTGAGACAGAGCCCACTGGCAGAAGGTAGTTTGTGCTCATAGATTAGTGAGGGTTTGTGACTAATGATACAGAATATTTGGCTTTGCAAGTGTCTACTCTCCAGGAATAGTACAACTGCTGTAGTTGCATCATGCTGAAACAGAGTAGAGGCGAATTGCAATCACAGGGAGCAGAAACACTGGGACAATATTGAAATTGTGGTTATTGGATTATTAGAAGGCTTAGAAAACACATGTAGAGTTCAATTATGATGAATCATGAACTAATTATGATTAATCACAGATAAGAACAAAGGAATGCAGCAGAAAGCAAAAACATCTGAAACAATGACAGATACCTAGATCATGAAAATATCTGGGTACACTACCTCTTTTCTATTTTCATCCCAACGGTTACAGTCATGTTATTATACTTTGTGTCATTCTGAATTAGGAAGCTTGAGAGAAGTTTTTGTTCCTGATTTGTTTTCAATGTATATTATTAAACATCTTTTCAGTATACAGAAATGCTACGGATAAATAAGAAAAACACTACCAGAGACAGAAAAGTTCAGTACTTTTTGCTATTCAAGTATTTATAGAACAAGTAAACCATGCTGTTTTCTTCTTATCTATTATTATTCTTATAAAGAGTTTTTCTCCATGCCTTTTCGATCATGACAGGGGACTATTTAGCTCTTTAAAGAGAATTAAAGAATTTCTTGATGTTTCAGGACAAAATGGTTCCTACCAGTTTGGAAGAGGAAGAACTTGGGGCCCAAAACAGCTAGTTGGTTACCTTTGAAGATCAAATAAAAATGTCTCAGCTCTCCATTTCCATTGTCTAACAAACAAGTCTCAAGGGTTTCATTGACTTCTAAAGTTAACTTCCACATTTTAGTCTCATTTTTTCCTGATTCATCGAGGAAGCATATTCTAACTTAAAAGATTCTACAAAGTAGTGTCAACAGCAAATAGATTTTTACTGCCAGTGTGGTTTTTGGTAAACATAGTCTGACTACAATAGGCAGTTGGGGAATTGGCTATGGTTAAGAAATTTATTAAGCTTTTTCATCTGAAGCAAATACTAAGCAAAGGCCAGTGATACTGACTTCCTTGTTCTAAAAAAAAATTAAGAAGGCTGTAACATACTGTAATCATACTAATGGTAATCCTAAGTGTTTAGCATCACTTGTATGCCAAGGACTGTATTTGAACTCTACATGTGTTATTCCTAAGCCTTATAATAATGCAACAAGAGAGCTCTTATTTTATACTCTCTAAAGATGGAGAAACTGAGGCAGGGAGACTAAGCAATGTGCCCAAGACCACCTAAAAAGTGGCAGAGGGGAGAAATGAAGCTGCTCTAGTTCATATCAAAATAAGTTAAAAAAAAAAAAACAGGTTTGGTCATAGCTGGTTTTTCTGTATTGCATTACTTCTATGATACATTACTTTTACAAGAGAACCTAATTTTTCGTGGTCCAATTACTTATTTAACTCAATAATAGTGTATAGGAGGGTCAGGAATCCAGACTTGAAACTCAAGTGCACAAAGTGAGTATAAATTCTTTATTTTGGTTGTAGCTATTCTCGTTTTCCCTTGACCCCTCATCCACCAGTAAGTAGGAACAAAAGTCCAACATATTTTAAAGTTCAGTATCACACAAACATTTTAAAAACCCATTTGGAAAGTATTCAGTATCTTTTTTTTTAAGCTTTTATTTTTAAGAAATCTCTACACTGAATGCGAGACTTGAACTTAAGAGCCCAGAGATCAACAGTCTGAAGCTCTACTGACTAAGCCAGTCAGGGACCGCTTCAGTATCTCTTAGATGAACCTATATAGTGTTTCAGAGAGTCTTCCCCTGCTTCTCTCCTAAAATGGTCTTCATGATGAGGGGAGGGTGTGGCCTCGGTAGGGAGGTGCCAAGGAAGGGTTCGAGTCTTCAGGTACTGGGTCCTCTGCTTTCTCTGGTCCCTGGGTGATAAGCTTTGTTCAGCTCTGTTTGACTTTGAGCTGTTAAAAGTCAGCTGAGGGTATAATTCATGACCTGAAGCCTTATTGGCTTGGTCAGAGGTCAGTCCTTCTCCCTAAGTCTCATCTCCGGCAAGAGAATGACACAAATATGTCCTTCTTTGATGACTCAAAACTACTTGATTATTTTCCTTTTTCTCAGATGTAACCCTTATTTCCTTTCAGGAAGACGTCAGTGGGCCTGAGTCATTGTCCCCTTTCTGTGGTTGTCAGCATTGATCTGACTTCCAATCTACTGTCTCAGTCTGGAGTGACTGGGGGACCCAGCAGACCCCTCTGATGAAGGACCTAGATCCCTAAAACTCCCCAGGGCACTGATGGCACCTTGTAAGATGGGTGTGTTGACTGGAAGATTCCCATTTAGCATCAAGCCGCATCCCTTCTGGGCATGTGTCTCCCTGCAGCAGTCCCCAGCTAGCTCTGCCCGCTCCGCAGATGCTCTGTGGCATAGGTGAGGCCCACCTACTCACAGGCACCTGTTGTAGCCCTTGGGAAGAGTGAACTCGCAAGGAAAGTTCCTACTCCTGGGCCATCTGGCTCACTGAGTTATACCACCTCTTCCCCCTGTTTTCCTTCTTTCAATAGCCCCAGGGCAGGTCAGCAAGCCGTGAATCAGCTGATGGCCACCAGGCGTTGAGATGTCAGTCTGTCTACTAGCTATATCACGAACTTTAGGAGAATTCCCTTGAGCTCCTTCCCTCAGTTTTGAGGAAAGAACTACCTGAGCACCTCCCTTCCTTCCTCCGTGGGAAAGGAGGTAACTGTCCCACTTCCTTATCTGTCTCACTGGTAAAATTTTCCCCTTTTGTGTGGAAACAAATCCGAAGTCTCCTGCCAAGAACCAGGCCTTTTTAAACACAGCATTAGGGTTGCCTGGGTGGCTCAGTTGTTAAGCATCTGCATTCGGCTCTAGCCCTGGGATCAGCCCTGCATTGGGCTCCCTGCTGGCAGGAAGCCTGCTTCTCCCTCTTCCATTCAAATAAATAAATAAAATCTTTAAAAGTAAATAAATAGATGCAGCATTAGACAACTGAGTTACTTAATTCTCACAAATATATTATCTCTTTTGTAACCCCATGCACTATTTTTAATCTTCTGGAGCTAGAAAAGATTTCTGTTCTGACTCACACTGCCTTGTTACTCATTCAAAATTATACCAAATATTTAGGATTCAAGATATTTCATTCATTTTACTCTAATTCTTAACCTAACTGTGTTTTGTTGTTGTTGTTATTGTTTAGCAGATTCCCTACTTTATTCCTCTCCGTGTACTAAGGTTTCCATTATAGTTACAGAGAATTGAACACTTCTCGAACTCCTGATAATTGTTATTGGTACTATTATATAAAGAGTAATTTTTTAAAAAAGATTTTATTTATCTGTTTCACAGAGAGAGACACAGCAAGAGAGGTAACACAAGCAGGGGGAGTGAGAGAGGGAGAAGCAGGCTTCCCGCTGAGCAGGCAGCCAGATGCAGGGCTTGATCCTGGAACTCCAGGATCATGACCTGAGCTGAAGTCAGGCGCCCAACTACTGAAGACCCAAGCGCCCCTATAATGGGTAATTTTGATCAGCTACTCTTTGTACATAATATATTTCTTCTTCGTTAAGCAAGCACAGAATCATAAAGTTCGGGCCTAAAAGGGATTTTAGACATTAACTCACATGAATCTCTTATTTTACAAACGAGACAACTGGAACTGAGAGTGGTTAAGTAATTTGGCCAGCGTCATATTGCTAATTCATAAGCAGAATTTGGTCAGGACTCACTACTCCTTCAGAGCACTTAAAAATATTGAAGTTGGAATTATCTGTGTAATTTTTCATGTATAGTCTGACTTCCCTCACCCTCCTCATACTAAAGTAAACTCCTTCAGGGAAGCTGCTGTCTGCTTTATTCTCCTGCATTCCTAATGCTTAGCACAGGCTAATGCATATAATAGGTACTTGACAAATATCTGTTAAATAAAGGGGTGAATGGATGGATGGATTCAAAAGACATGTATACAGATTCTACTATGCTTGGTTTGGAAACTACAAAGATGAATAAGACAAGATCCAGAAAGGAAGCAGACAGAAACCAAGGACTCTGGGAACCCCCAAAGAATGATTCACTGTAGAAAATCATGTTTCTTCTCCTGTACTGAGAAGGCAGCCCTGGGGAAGACGGGCTGAGTGCCTCAGCCCCAGAGACCTTCATCAGCTCCTTTAAGATCCAGGACATAGATCTGTACTCAAGAATTTACACACCATTAGTCTCTAGACAATTGCATATTGCATTTTTGTTGTTTGATTCTAGAAAAATGGCTCATTGTATGTTAAAAATAAACCAGTGTGTCCATAATTTTAGAGGAACAGGTGACTCACAGTTCAAATCACAGCAAGGGAAATTATTATAAGTCAGCTATGAACTTATTGGTTCCAGAATAATTCAGGGCAGCAGAGTGTCTAGTTCAGTGAAGACACTGGAGGAATCTTTTCCATATGTATTCAAAATCATGTGTAGAAATGATTTCCCAGGCTCCATAGGATCCCTTGATGTTGCCATGTAGTGTTGTAATAGTGAAGTGGTTATGCAATTGTCAGGTTGAATTCTTTGTTTTCCATCAAGGAAAGTATCACAGGAGAAAGATGAGATTCCTTCTCCCGGTCCTCAGGTTTAAATATTTAATCATGGGAAGTCAGAGGCCACAAAGAAGGAAATGCACTTAGTGTATATCAACCACTCAACAAATTACTCACAACATCTGTTCTCCTAACCACTAGTGAAAAAAGTGGTAAGTGCTACTAGTGAAAAAGAAGGATGAACACTCCTCTCAGTGGCATTAGTAGTTGTACCCATCCATTAGACCTACCTTCTCTCTTTTGAGAAGGTACCCAGGATGGAAACTATACCATACGACTGAAGTGGTAGTAAGGATTCAGTTGCTAGATGTAAATATAGTTGAAATATAAAACCAAGTTATATAATTATATCATTAGTCACTGACACTATCATGGCTCAACTATTTCAAGGCGAAATGCCTCCTATAGGCACTCAGCATGGACAGTGGCCATCAGCAGACCTCATGATCCACGGTCTCATGATAGAGACCTTCAACACAGAATAAAATAATTCGGAATTCTGGTTAAATAAAGAGATCAGATAAACAAAAAAATAGTAAGTCAAATCTTAGATAATGTAGGAGATATGTAGCAGAGATATTCTACACAAAAATATTTGCTATTAACAGAAAGAAAAAAATTCTAGAGAACTTGGAAAGTAAACAACATAGTCTGTGGCAGTCTCAGGAAAACAAAAAGAGGGAATATTTAGGGTATGCAGTCTGCAGCCCAGCTGACAGAGGCAGACAAAATGAAAGTTAATGGGTAGAGATGCTAAATCAACAGTATTTTAAAGTTTCTAGCAACAACCAAGGAAGGAACAGTGTAATGAAGCAAACAGAACAAGCTCATTGGCTTCACTTCATGGAGTGCAAAAGTATATCTATGAATTAGGATTAATAGGGTAGAGTTGTTCAGAGCTCATTGAAGTTGTTTGTACATATCCATACATGTGTTCCTCTTGTACATCATAATTCATACATATTCATGGTAATGGGAAAATGGAGAAGATGGCCATTCCTGGGAAAGAAGGTATAATAGGCAGCATCAGTGGCCATCTAAAACCACCCAGGGTTGTTCACTGGTTTGATTCTAGCATCTTCTGGTCCTTGCCTCGCTGATGACTGCCACGAAAGTGTGATAGTTCACCATCAATTCATAGTCACTTGCCAGAGAGCCTAGCAATTTGATAGACATCTATGAACTTTATTAATATTTGCACAAACACAGAAAGTGAAGTTACTTTGTCAATGAATAATTCATTAGATTTTCCTAAACTTTAGAGCAATGGGTACCAAACTGCTGCTATGGAAACTATTTCTTACTTATGAAGATTCAACATATTTCTGGCTGAGGGGTCTAATGGCATATGAAAAAATTAAATTACTGGTGAAGTCCATTCCTTCTTCAATAATTAAAACAGTTTGAAGCTCCAGAGATTTACATCTTTTCCAGCAGTCAAGACTTTTGAGAGCTGGTTCAAGGAAAAATTAGACAATAAAACCGTATTTGCCAAGAACCAGGATAAAAACTAAACCTAAAAAGTGCTCACAACTCAAAGTTGTCCATAAAGATTTGTATCAGCTGGTTTTTATATTCGGTTCATTATCACTACCTCTAACTAACTTTGAGATCTAGAAACAGCTTTCTGAAGACAGTAAGAAGAGGGTGAAAGCAGTCTAGTGGGAAGAGTAAGGGCTAACTGAGGGTTGGATATGGGGAAAGGTGGGCATTCCTACCTTTTTTTGTTGTTTTTTGGATTTTGTTGGAGAGAAAGAGCTGTCCATACACATCGTGCAGGGAGAGGCAGTGGGAGGACAGGCCGACTCTCTGCTGAGCGGGGAACCTGATGTGGGGCTGGATCCCAGGACCCTTAGGTTATGACCTCACACTTAACTGTCTGAGCCATCTAGGTGCCCCTGGGCATTCCTGTTCTAAAGTTGCTTTTCATTTCAGAAAGATCAGTCCACCAACTCTTCCACACGCTGGAATGACAAACTATTGTCACAGTTACAACATTCAAATGCACAGATATTAATTATCATTCTCACCCTAGTACTTGATGTGACTTTCCTTATAAAAACATCATTTAAAAAAGTTTGAACAAAATACTATGTGATTTTAATGGGAAGCGGTTATTTCATGCTGTGGGAACCTAGGAAAGCTTCATGAAAGAGACTGTATTTCATTGAGACATCTTGAAGCAAGAAGGATTTAGATATGCAGAATTGGAGATATTCCAAGCAGAAAGAAGATCCTGAGAAAAGGCAAGAAGGCATCGGGCATTAAATGTATCCAAAGAAGAGGAAGCAAATCAGTTTAATTTGCACTTACATTGTGGGAGAGAAAACAGTGGATAATTAGGATCAGGGTCTTAAATAATAGAATGAGGAATTCAGTAAGCAACAGACTAGAATTTGCAGGCAGAGAATTAGGTTGTTTCAATTCTGCATTTACCAGCTCAATTAACCCTCACAATAACTCAGTGAGGTAAAGGTTAATATTCCCATTTTTATAGAAGAGAAAACTGAGGCTCAGACTGGTAGATAACCTGTGAATGTCAGACATCTGAGTAAGAAGAACACAAGACTAGAAATCAGGACTCTTTCCTCTCAGCTGTATTATCCCTTGTTGCACCGTCATCTTTGATTTAGTAGTCTTTTCCTCTGTGGAAACCATGAGCATTTTGCCACACTGGCCATGTCTTTGTTTCCTAAAAACCTAGCACGGTGCTTGACATGTAGTATGTGATCAATAAATGTTAGCTGAAGGAACGAATGAACACCTAGGAACCCATTTTAATGGCTGAAGTGGAGCATAGGACAAAGCCCAAAGCTGGAGATATCTAGATGTAGAAATTCATCTGTTGAGGGGTTATTGGTGTAGTCATAAGATAGATGAGTTGAAAGGTATTTATTTAAATTCAAAAAGCATCTAATGAATACACTGACTTTAGGGTGAGCATAAGAAGAATTCCTCCTTCCACTCTTACTGAATGGTAGCTACCAAGTCCAAAGATATCGGGATGACTGTCCCTATGCCATATTAAGAATGTCCACCAGTGCCATGTTAAGAAATATCCTCTTTGAAAGGGGGTAGTCAGGATAACAGAGATATACAAAAACTTCCTCTTCTCCTTTCACAAAGGCAGTCTCAAGGTTGGAGTTTCCAAAACTTCATTAGCATGAGATTTTCACAAATAACACCTGCCAATTTCTGAAACTTACAAATGAGAATGTTGTGGAAGACAAGAGAAACACAATTCAAAATTTCCTTAAAAGGAATATGCCTGGTCTTCTGCTGTATTTGCTGGAGATGAAAGAAGTGATGACCTCTGGGAATCCATTTGGAGCTTATAATTTGAAAACAGATTAACTGATGTGACAGTTTGTTTTGCTTTAAATACAGAAGTGTAGCAAGGACCAACAGGTTTTTAGAAAGGCATGAACAAGGTCATAACAACCTCTTTCTGTCCTGTTGATTTTGATTCTGCAAAACCAATGGCCAGAGACAGCTGAATAAAAAGACACCAAGCACCTAGCACCAATTATCAGGGGTTAGAAGACACTCTCTTCTTTATTTGATTGATTTAAATTGCATCCTGTTTTCTAGCTACAGGCATGGGAGATAACAGCAAAAGCAATTGAAATGCTCAAACACCGAATTACAGTCATGAAAAGAGAAACTTGCGTCTGTAACTTGATTTAATTAGTCCCCTGCGCCCCCCCCCCATTTAGGTTAGTCAGCGTCAGTGGGTTTTGAAAATGATAACCCTAAAAAATAGTAGAGGAAATAAACTTACAAATTCAAATCATGTCAAACAACGGGCCCGCAAATGCTAACAAAAGTAACATTTAAATTTATTATGAATTACTCAAATCATCATTTTAGAATATTCATTATATACATGCACAGTGGTAAGCTACACTGGGGTACTATGAAGATACATTCTAGAGTCTGGAACAGATAATAGAAACAAATGAACATAAATAACGTATGTTATTTGTATGTTAGCGATACAAGAATGTTTTAGAAAGCACAAAGAAAGAAATTACTTTAATCCATTAGGGCTGAATACAGATGGTTTTTGTGAAGAAGTTGCATTAAGCGAATCCTTGTAGATATGGGAATCTTTCACTAACTGAAAAACAGAAAGCTAATTATAAGCTGAAGGAATCAAATAAATAAGCGCTTTGAAATAAAAAAAGTATAGGATGCATGGGTTCCATATGATCAGTAGAGTGGAAGATATAACTAGTAAGGTAAACTGGAATGAAATTAGCAAGGGCATGGAACTCTATGCTAAAAAAATGAGCAATTTATTCTCTATACCAGCACTTTCCCATAGAATTTTCTGTAATTATTGCAATGTTCTATATCTGTGCACATGGCTATTCAGTACTTAAAATGTGACCAGTTCAACTGAGAAACTGCAGTTTAGTTTTACTGTATTAAGGCTATTATTAAATAATTAATGTATCAAATTTAAATAGCCACACCTGGCTAGTAGACCATGCCAGTCAATGCAGACAACAGTAGTCACTAAAAGTTTTGTGCAAGACAATGACATGATTGGAGAAATGCTAAAGTGTTAGTTTTCCTTTGCATAATCTAAAATGTTGATTTTTTTGGGGAAAAGGGACCTCTTTAAATTCATCTCTGCCAATGTAATGTTCAGTTTTATGATTTCATCTAATTAGAAAAACAGTGTAAGTGTTCATTAATTCTATTGCAGAAGAACAATTAATAGAGGAAACATGGGTAAATGGAATAGATTTTTTAAAAAAAACACCAGCAGATGGTAAATTCTGGTAAGTTTTAAAAATTTCTGGCACACCAACATGAATGCCTTGTGACTATGAAGAAACAACACATTTCATTCCTTGGATGGAAAGATTATATCTTACTCATCCTGAGCTGATTAATATGTGTATTACTAATAGTTTGCTCATGAGACATATAGTAGAAACACAAAAATAAGCAATATGTCTATATTCATATATATTCATAGGGCATACTAGTTCGGACACATATGTGTGATTAAGAAATTTTAGGCCTCTAGGCTCACAGAATTGCCATTTGTCAATTATGATAAAAAAGAATAATAAAAACTCAAATGTGTTATTTGCATTCTGTGAAAACAAAAAAATTAATTGATGTCATATGTTTCTTTTTCTCTGGAGCTTCTGTGAAACTTAAAGTTTTTACTTCAAAGTATATGTCAGAATACTTATTTAAATAAAAATGAAAACACTTCTGTATATATTTTAGCTAAAGCTTTTAAATTTAGAAATAAATACTGGGACGCCTGGGTGGCTCAGTTGGTTAAGCCACTGCCTTCGGCTCAGGTCATGATCCTGGAGACCCGGGATCGAGTCCCACATCGGGCTCCCTGCTCGGCAGGAAGCCTGCTTCTCCCTCTCTCACTCCCCCTGCTTGTGTTCCCTCTCTGGCTGTGTTTCTCTCTGTCAAATAAATAAAATCTTTAAAAAAAAA
>PITA01019125.1:0-20901 GCA_004023965.1 Spilogale gracilis | reverse complement strand
TTAGAAATAAATATAAATAAAATCATGATAGAAGTATACATTTAGAAATTAAATTTAGAAAATTTAGAAATTAAATTTAGAAATTAAAGTCAAAAAGTTTAGAAATTAAATTTAGAAAAATACATAAGACTGAGACAAATATCATATGATTTCATTCATAAGTAGCATCTTAGAAAAAACAAAAAATTAATAAACAAAAAAGCAGAATCAGAACTATACATATAGAGAACAAACTGATGGTTGCCAGAGGAAAGAGGAAAGAGGGATGGGCAAAATGGGGGAAAGGGAGTAGGAGGTACAAACTTTCAGTTATGAAATAAACAAATCATGGGAATAAAAGGCATAGCGTAAGGAATGTAATCAATAGCAATGTGATGGTAGCTACACCTGTGATGAAAATAATATAATGTATAAACTTGTCAAATCACTAAGTTCTATACCTGAAATGAATGTAACACTGCATGTTAACTGTACTCAAAAAAGAAGAAAAATGTTGGAGTTCAAAGGAACTTATTTATATGTACTGTAGCCTAGTTATATTGACTGATAAAGACAAGATGGAATGGAATTACAGATTTCCCATTGGTAGGTAAAATATTTATGCAGATGAATGAGCACTGAAATTCTAAAACATTAAGTTCCAACGTCCTTGAAACAACTAGAAATTCCTCTGGTCTACTCACACAGAAGTTAACTTTGTGCAACATGTAAGTTAACCGAAGGTGTAGGTTTACTTTGGAGCTAAGATGGCTGCCATAGGCCAAAGATAGTGGATGAAAACAGACATGTGGTCAGTAAGTAGCAGGAAGAACTCACCATATGCCACACTCCTTTCACAGAAAGTTTGATTTCTCTTCTATGTATCTGCTTTTGTACATTAGTAAACTATTTGTGGCCGATTAGTTAATAGTCTCCTGCTATCCTCAGGCCAGAAATCATGCAGTCATCCTTGATATTTTCTTTTTATCACACACCACAGCCCATCTGTCAAGAAATCCTGCTTGTTCTGTCTTCAGAATAGATCTAGAATCCAACCCATTCTCATGGACTTTACTGACTTCAGCTCTCATCCGAATCACATAGCCTCCCACTGTATGACCTATTCCTACATTGCTCTTACTGGCTTCCTTAAACAGCAGACAGATGTTCCTTTTTAAATGTAAGTCAGGGGGCACCTGGGTGGCTCAGTCCGTTAAGTGTCCAACTCTTGATTTTGGCTCAGCTCATGATCTCAGGTCATGAGATTGAGCCCCTTGTTGGGGAGAGTCTGCTTGAGGAGTCTCTGGCCCTCTGCCCCTCCCCCTGCTCCTGCTTGCATATGTGCATGAGTGCTCTCTCTCTCTCAAATACATAAATAAAGTCTTTTAAAAAATAAAATGTAAGTCAAATCACAGTAATCTGGGCTCAAAACTTTTCACAAATTCCCAGTTTCATTCAGAGTAAAAGTCCAAGAACTTAACACAGTTTACAAGGTCCTGTGTGATTTGGCCTCCTTCCTTCCTGCGCTTCTCCTCCACCACCCTATTCCAGTCACACCAGCTTTCTTGCTGTCAGGTATTCTTCCTCCCTAGGACATTTGAACTGGTTGATCTCCCAGAAATTGGCTGGGCTAATTCCCTCACTTTCTCAAATCTTTGCTGGAATGTCACTTTCTCCATGACACTTTTGTCACTCTCCATTTAAAATTGTAACCAGCCCCTGGCCCTCCTTATTCACCTCTACTTTTTCTTTTCCTGTGGCATTTATCACCTTCGATTTTATTTATAACCTATGTTGCTTATTGTTTCCCCTTCCTAGATGTACGTTCCATGCATTTATTTTATTCATGTCAGTGCCTGGCAGCCCCGCAGGGTTAGCAATGCCTGTCGTATAGGGGGTAGGCAAGAAATTATTGACTGGGGGCGCCTGGGTGGCTCAGTTGGTTAAGCAACTGCCTTCGGCTCAGGTCATGATCCCAGAGACCCAGGATCGAGTCCCACATTGGGCTCCCTGCTCGGTGGGAAGCTTGCCTCTCCCTCTCTCGCTCCCCCTGCTTGTGTTCCCTCTCTGGCTGTGTTTCTCTCTGTCAAATAAATAAAATCTTAAAAAAAAAAAAAGAAATTATTGACTGAATGAATTATCATAAAAGAATAGTTTTATTGTAATGTGTGCAACCTAATTGTATATTTATAAACCATTATTATATTTCTAGATATTACAAAGACATTGCTAAGCTAGATTTTCTCTGCACTTAAAGATACTCCCACATGAGGCACCTGGGTGGCTCAGTTGGTTAAATGACTGCTTTTGGCTCAGGTCATGATCTTGGAGACCCGGGATCGAGCCCCACATCAGGCTTTCCGCTTGGCGGGAAGCCTGCTTCTCCCTCTCTCACTCCCTCTGCTTGTGTTCCCTCTCTAGCTGTGTTTCTCTCTGTCAAATAAATACATAAAATCTTAAAAAAAAAAAAAAAGATACTCCCACATGATAAATGAGGAATCCCTATGAATGGCCTTAACTCCTTCAAGTCATCATGATGAACCTTTAAAAGGCTTCAACATGTTTATTTATATATATATGTTTACTTTTTCTTGCTAAGAAAAATCTTCTGAAATTTCTTCGGCTGAGTCTTACACATTCTATAGATACGGATATAGATGGTTCATTCTTGCATTCATGTGCATCTATTTTAGGCCAGGCATTGTCCAAAGCACTGTGAAAATAAAAGATTTCTAGGACATGATCCCTGCTCATGAGAAGCCCAGAATTGCACAGTGAGAAATAGTAGGCTATAAATCATTACTTATAAACAACATAGAGTTGATAGCAGCAATTGGACCCGAATGCAATCTTAAAAACACAAGCAAAGGGCCATGGATCCCAAATTTACTTTTGATCTGCTTGTCATGTGACAAAATAGCAGGGAACATTTAGCAAGGCATGGAACTTAAGAATGAGATGATCTGGGATCTGAATCCCATACTTCACTTTCTTGTACTTTGTAGTATATTTCTTTACTGGAGGATAATACACACACACACAAGTGGATATCCTATTTATACAGGACAAGATAAGCCTCCCCATATAACCTGCATCCAAGTCAAGGAGAACATGAGCAGTATCCCCCAAGCTGTCCTTGAGCTCTCTCCCTATCACTTCACTCCCACATGGAGAGCCACAGTCCTAA
Organism: Spilogale gracilis; assembly: GCA_004023965.1. NCBI lineage: Eukaryota > Metazoa > Chordata > Mammalia > Carnivora > Mephitidae > Spilogale > Spilogale gracilis. Next base: position 17,735 of record PITA01019125.1, on the reverse strand, counting down.
TTTCTAATGCCTAGATTAGTTTGGTCTGTTTTTTTTTTTTTTACTTTATAGAAATGAAACCAAATAGTTTGTATCTTTTGTGTCTGGTGCTTACTCAATATTATGTTTTTGACCCCCTTCCATATTGTTAGATGTTGCTGTAGACTGTTGATTCTCATTGCTCATTGACTGTTGATTCTCATTGCCCATTTTGTGAATATAACATAACTTGTGTTCTACTGTTGGTGAACACTGGAGTAGTTTCCAGTTTGGGGCTATTAAGAATAATGCTTCTATGAAGATTCTAATACATAACTGCTGGTGAAAACAAAAATATATAAAATATATATGTTCAGCTCTAGTAGTTATTTTCAAACAATTTTCTAAAGTGGTTGTACAATTTGTATCTCCCCAAGAGTGTGAGTTCTCATTACCTCACAGCCTCATTACCATTGGTATTTATTGTCTTTTCAATTTAACCATTCTTGTGGGTAGATAGTGATATCACGGTGTTTAATTTGCATTTTTTTATCAAATGAAATTCTTACTTTTCATATATTATTTGTCATTTAAAGTTGGATTTGGGGGTGGCTGGGTGGCTCAGTGGGTTAAAGCCTCTGCCTTCGGCTCAGGTCATGATCTCAGGGTCCTGGGATCGAGGCCCCCATCGGGCTCTCTGCCCAGTGGGGAACCTGCTTACCTGTCTCTCTCTGCCTGCCTCTCTGCTTACTTGTGATCTGTCTTTCGGTCAAATAAATAAATAATTTTTTTTTAAGTTGGATTTAGACAGCTTCTCTTTGAAGTGTCTGCTCAAGCGTTTTGTCCAATTCTCTACTGGATTGTCTTTTTCTTAATGAGCTATAAAAGGTCTTTATATATTTGAACCTTTATTGGATGTATGTATTATAAATATATCTTCCTATTTAATAAAGTGCCCTTTGTTTTCTTAATGGTGGCTTTGAGCAATAGATGTTGTTACTCTTAGTGTAGTATGATTTTTAATTCATCCTTTTAATTTCATGAATTATTAACATAATTAACATAAGCTGCTATTTTGAAGCTCCCCAATGAACTCTTATAAAACCATTTTAAAAGATCACTATGTAAAGCATGGAAATATATATGTAATTCTAGTCATGACAATGTTTCTGAAAATCTATGTACCTGGAAAAAAATGGAAGACAAAACAGCTTAAAAACATTTTTTAAGGGTAGTGAAGAAATATTGAGAGGAAGTCTATTTTTAAAACTTTCTGAGTGTTTTTTTTACTATATACATATTTCTATGAGTCATGTGCCTTTGTGTCCTCACCATAACAGTCTTCCTCCACATATCTACTTCTATCATGTTGCTAAAACAAATGTTTGTATTTATCTGTACTTAATTATCACAAGTCCATCTCTCTCTTCCAGACAATGAACACCTTGAGTCTTGTTCTTTATATTCCCAGCTCCAGTCACAAGTCTGGAACATAAAATGTTATTTTGTAATTATTTAATGAATGAGTGTATTACTTGATGAACAGATAAATAGGATTTTTCCAAATCTTAGTTATTCTCTCTCTATATATATATATTATATACTTGGAAATGTTCCTAATGCTTTCAGACATTATGGAAGAGTTTTTAATCTCTTACCTCTAAGCCCTTCTCATTTAACAGTTCCTAGCTGTCTTTAAGATCCAGAATCCAAGTGTCTGGCTCAGCTACCAGCCAGTGTGGGGAGAAGAAACAGAGCATAGGGAAATTCTGCTTTGGCCAAAGAATTGTGTTACACACCATTATTTCATCATGGATTTATCCCAGATTTCACAGACCAGTGTGTATATTCCACATTTACGAAAAAGTAAAAGCCTCAGAAAGACTTAAAACAAATACGTGTAAACAAGAGGCACATTCACTAAGACAATATGCAGGGATATGGTAGGTCTTACACATTCAGCACCACCACCCCCCCGCCCTCTCCCACCCCCCCCAAACGAAATATTTACAAATGGCCCAAGATATACAAATTGTATACAAGATATACAAAAGTTGCTTATTTTCCATCTGTACTTCATACAGACCTTCTCCTGTTGAAGAGGTGTTCCTTGACAGCAACAATCATGTCTGTCTTATTCCCAGCTTATCTCAAAATCTAGCACACTCTTTCACTGTGGGAGCAGAAGACATTCTATCTGGTGACACCAGACATGCACTAATCATCCTGATTGATTAGAGCTTGCAGGACTGAATCCCCAAGTCAACGAGGAGCTAAGAGCCATCAACCTTTTGTATGCCATCCTTAGAATTTCACATCAGCAAATGATATGAAAGCTTTCCCATGGCAAGCATGTGTTTGCTGTTCCTTGCCCTTTCTCTTTCTCCTTTTCCAAACCACCAGCCTGGGCTTTAAGCACTATCCTTCCCTCATACAGCCTTTCTCTACCTAGCCACAACTTCCTTTGCAAAAGTAATTATGAATATCTTACTTTTCACACATCTGCAATATGCCAAAAAACACTGGTTGTCATGCATAAGGCTACCTGAAAATTTGCCACACCTCCAGTTACAGGCATACTTGATTTTACTGCTTTACAGGCATACCTTGCTTTCTTGTGCTTTCCATATACTGTACTTTTTTACAAACTAAATATTTGTGGCCCCGGTGTCAAGCAAGTCTACTGGCACCATTTTCCAGCAACATTTGCTCACTTCATGTCTCTGTGTCATTTTTTGGTAATTCTTGCAATATTTCAAACTTTGTTATTATTATATTTGTTATGGTGACTTGTGATCTGTGGTTACAACTAACTGAAAGCTCAGAAGATGGTTAGTATTTTTAGCAATAAAGTATTTCTTAATTAAGTTATGTAGGTTATTTTTTATATGTAATGTTATTGCATGCTTTAATATGCATAAACATAAACTTTTACATGCACTAGGAAACCAAAAGATTTATTTGGCTTGCTTTATTGCAATACTTGCTTTATTGTGTTGGCCTAGAACCAAACCTGCAATATCACTGAGGTATGTCTGGACTAGGTTTTTTCAGACTCTCTAGACTATTTTGTGCAATGCAGTCTTTCTTACCCACTCCTCTTTGTATAAGTAAGTTGCCATCCTTGCCTGGCTACGCTAGTGCATTTAAAAGAATTACATAAGGAAAGTAAATGGGAAGTAGGGTAATTCAGGGAGAAAAAACGAAACATGAGAGACTTTGGACACAGAAACAAACTGAGGGACTTGGAGGTAGGGGGTGGGGGGATAGGAGAGCCTGGTGGTGGGTACTGAGGGCACCTATTGCATGGAGCACTGGGTGTGGGGCATGGGCAATGAATCTTGGAACACTGAAAAAAATAAAATAAATTTAAAGTCAAAAAAACAAAAAAAAGAATTACATACCCACTTAGGTTACATTCCTCTCTGGGAGAGAAGATGCGAACTGTGCTCTGTCAGATTCTTTCTGTAAAGGGTGACCTTGAAAGGTTCTGCAGAAAGTGGCCTCTTAAATCCTCGGCCACTTCACCTCTGCTGGGCATGCTCACAAAGTAGGCTTCATGCCATGGATCCCGGTACTTTTCAAGTATTGTTGCAGAGAGAAGGAACAATGCTTAACTGCGGTCATAACCTGCTCTCAAGGTAAAGAATGTCAGAAGCTGGGATTGTAAGTTATGTGGCATATTCTGAGGGCAGAAATCCATTTCTGTGGAACTGGAATGGAACACCTGCCTCATTTAAGGCTACCATATGATGACACATGGTTTCCCAAGTGTTCAAAAAACTTCATTTACTTTACAAGACTCAATTAATTCTTGAGTTCCCTCCCTTGGGTAAAACAAAATTGTAGCTATAGTTAAGGCTTCGGTAGCAGTTGCTTGTGTGACAAGAAATGAAATCAAGGAAAGATCTACAAAGATGATCATGAAATGGACATTCAGACATGGGTTTTGGGGAACAGCTGCAGTGTTGCTTCTCTCCCTGGCGGTTGTCAAGAGCCAACAGGGCCACCCTCTCTCTCACACCCCCTCCCACAGTGTCAGGCCCCGCACACAGTCAGAGGTCATATGCTCAGGGTGGCACCGACACAGACAGTGAAAAGACATCTTAATGGGGGAAATGAGTCATCTTGGGAGCTAGGCAGAGGATGGGTACACCTCGATAATGGCGTGTTAACTGGAAGATTCTTTACTCTCACGGCTGCCTTAGTGCACCATCCAGCCCCTGGGTTCCCTGATGGCGCACGGCCCACTGACTACACACCCTTCAGATCCGATTAATGATGGCGCCCACGCCACCTACCAAGCACATTTCCAATTTAAGCAGTCTCCAGCTCTCCACCACCACCCACTTCTCTCCTCCACTTTCCCATTCCTTTCTGTGCGGGTTAGTTAACTAGTTGACTACTTACTAATCCTTCTACTAATGAAGATTTCAGCCTCCCTCTAAGGCCTTACACTGAAATCTGTAAGGATTTGTGACTGACAGGGAAAAAATTAGAAAGCAGCAAGCAAAACTTTCCTGAAGGATAGAAATACCCAAGATCTAAAAATGATCTTAAAAGGACGGATTCCACACTATGAATCCCCTTTTCTCCTTGCTTCCAGCTCCCTGTGATGAAAGATCGGTAACCTTAGGAGTAAATGACAAATTCTGTGACAATTAGGTTTCTTTCTGGGAGCTCCATGGGGATGCAGGAGTAACTCTGGGGGAGAGGGGGCGGGCGGAGGCGACGGCAGGCTGCTAGAGCCCCCTTTCTTCCTTTGGCCACCTGGTCCCAGGTTGCCGCGTCCCTGGGCGGCGCGCGCAGGTCAGCGCCGCGCCCCGGCGGTGATGTGACTCGGAGAGGTGTGACTGCGAGCCCCCCGCGCGCGCCCGTCCCCACCCCCGCACCCTGTGCCCGCCCGCGCAGCGTGACTGGCCGCCGCCGCAGACCCGGCTCCAGGAGGCGCAGAGCGCAGCGCGCTGAGCGGGAGAGGCGAGCGGACTGCTGCCTGGCGTCCGCCGCGCTGTCCTCCCTCCTCCGCTCCCTCCGCCCTTCTCTGGCGGCCACGCTGCCGGGGAGCCCGGGAAGCCGCGGCGGCTCCAAGCCCGCAGCTCCGGCGCGGGGACCAGCAGCGAGGCGGGGGCGCGGAGACCACAGGCCCGGGGGACAGGCGGAGGAGGGCACTGGCCTGGGCGGGCAGAGCTGAGCGTGGGAGTGTTTGCGCGTGAGATCGAGGGCTGCTCGCTTGCTCCGCGCGGACCCCGCCAGCCCCAGCCCAGGTCGCCGCAGCCCAGGAACCTCCCCGCCGGTGCCCCAAGGCACGCGCGGCACAGCCATGAACACCAACGATGCCAAGGAGTATCTGGCCCGGAGGGAAATCCCTCAGCTTTTCGAGGTAGGGGCTAGGGCTGGCTTGCTGCCGGGAGAATCCGGGCCTGGGGAGGCGAAGGAAGCGCCCCGTCCCATCTTGCCAACCCGGGGCACGGAAGTGAAGGGGCTTGCAGTAGCTCGCTTTCCCGCTTGCCCGGGGTAGTCGCCTTTCCCGCGAGTGGCCGGGGTCCTTGTCTCATGGCTGGGTTCAGAAGCCCGCATCTCGCAGATTAAGTTTCAGTCTTCTAGCAGGGCTCTGGAAGCAGGTTGCCCCCAGTGTACCCCTTGGATGTGGAGGGTGGGCTGCCGGCGGCGCTCGGCTCCGCTTTCTAGGGGCGAGGGTGGGTACGCTGGCGCTCAGAAGAGAGCAGGGACTCGAAACGGAGAGGTCAAGAGCCCTAGCCCTTCCGCGCGCGGAGAGTCAGGACCCCGCGGCTGAAGGGGAAGTGTGGACGGAAGTAGCCTTCTGCGGGGATAGCTTGGAGGAGAGGGATGAAGATGCAAAAAAAACAAAAACAAAACCTACACAAATCCAAACCCGTTGAGTGCAGCACTACCTCCTGGGTAGCAGGCACCCAACGCTGCTATGCGCTTTCGGTGAATGAACTCCTGAGCACGTTTTCCGTTGCCTTGGAAGGGATCATTCTCCCTCGCCTCCCCGGCTGTAGCTTTCTCCTGCCTTCTCCAACCACCTAGAGAAAGCAAGTCAAAAGAGACGAGAGCGGCGAGGCGGGCGTGACTCCTGTTGCTCTGTCTTCGGTCCGCATCACAGCATCATCTCCACCGGGGTCTCAGGGGATAAGGAACACTTTGGGAATGTGGGAGAGGAGGCTTGAGGGATGAACTAAAGGTACCTTGGTAGTTCTAAACCGCAGCCTACTTGCTTCCTTTTCTTCTCTCTATATTTAAATTTTGAAATATTCCTGAGTTCTATGTGTTTTCGGTTAAAAACAAAAACAAACAAAGAAAATGGAAGCGAGCCAAGCTTGATAGATGGAGCACTGACAGATGAATTCCATTCACTGCAACCTGCCCCCGCCCCCATTTCTAAAAGATGATAGACCGTAGACTGATCCAGTAAACCAAGGGTCATGAGTTGTTCTTTTTCCTGTTTGAGAGGTTTGTTCTGCTAAAAGGAATTTTAAAACACCATTTGGGAAAAGAATTTGATGCCTGTTTTCCCAAATTCTCTTTAATATGAGCCACCATAATTGCAGATCTTCTTTTTTCTCACCTCTGTAAGCCACTGGTTTCAGGCTGGTCTGAAGCCAAGATTTCCAGGTAAACCACACATTGAGCACAAGCCTGGTTTGTGAAACCCAAATCTAGCAAGTGTGTTACTCATGCTTGAAAAGAATCTGGAGGTGTTGCATAAGGACAAGTCTCGGGGTAGGTAGGATTCTTAAAGAGCTTTCTTTTTTCTTTTTAATTTTCAAAAAGTAAATATGGAGCAGAAGATTTCATTTCTATGCTTCTAAAAGAATAACTAGAAACATCTGCAGGAATGCCACCTGACTGCAAAGGGCTGCTTAATAGTATGTCTATTTTCTTTATAAATGTAGGTACTGTTTTTCCTCCTTGGTAACCACAGAGATGTTTGATAGCTTGCTCATGAAAATTTACACTGTGTATGCAAATAGGTGATGGCTGGCATTTTTGTTCAGGTATTATGTTGTTTTGTTTTGTTTTTCTGCATATGAATGGGGCATTTAAAAATAGTGTACACCCAGAAAGAGAAGTCTACTCCCTTAAGTAAAATGCAATAATGCAATGTACTTAAATGCAATCCTGGACAATTGGAAGACTGAAAAAGACTTCTGGTGACCTCCAAGACTCCATTCCACCAGTAAGAACCTGTGCTTTATCCAGCACAAGACAGAAGTAAAGTCTGCCAGTTCTCCATGTAATAAGAATAGACAGCAAAACCAAATGCTTGTTTCCAATCTGGATTTTCTCCATCAAACCATAATAATGGTATGTGAAGTTTCTAACTATACAGAGTTTATCAATTAGGTACCTATCAAACCAGAAACATTGCCTCAGCTGTAGATTTTAGACACCATTATAGACCAAGCAATTGATTATTAATCTACATACCGTCAGACAACTAGATGTATTTAATTGACCTTTTCAGATTTTCTCCTGACTTGAGACGTCACATGCACTAAATGGGAAATCTGTGGTAGGTTCAAGTTTGAAATGTGTTTCCATTTTTAGAGTAAATGGTTAAAATAAAAAGTACTCCCCTCTAATGCTGTTATGATATCTTGACTCTAGCTAACCTTAGGGTGTATGTATGGATCTTATATTACTGTAACTTAGAGCAAAAATTTAGTAATTCATTTAAATTATAGTGAAAGTCAAATTTGATTATTCAGGTTCTCAAAGGATTAACTCAAAGAGACTGAATAATAATGTCTGTTGGTTATCTTGGATCCCTGATGGTGGCTGATTATTAGAAGGAAGGGTTAAAATTATCCATGAAGGAGTGGAACTCCTTTCTTCTAAAATAAGTACCCTTTGGGGAATCAGATTTCTTTAGGGAGCTGGAAATATATATTTTCCAGTAAAAAAAAAAAGTTTCATTAAAGATGTTCACCTATTTTTGGCAATAATAGGGATTTAAAAGAAAACAGAGAACTTGAGTGATTCATATTGTAATTGGATTATGTGTGGGGCACAGATAACCTGGTATTTTCTTTTTATCCCATATCACATTTTTGTAAGATATATAGAGAGGAATATTTTGGTTTTGGAATCAGAAACATTGAGCTGGAATCCTCAACCTACTAGTTTCCAGCTGAATAATCTTGATCAGCTCATTAACATTTCTGAGCTGTGGCTTCCTAATCAATAAAATGGGGATAATAATACCACATAGAGCTGAGAGTGCATCGGGTGAGCTAAGGCATACAGAGACACAGAGGAAGCACTGCCATAGTTAACTGTATTAACATAGAAATGTGAGGAATTAAACACAGTGTGTGTGTCCGTGTGTGTGTCCATGTTTGTGTATATACATAACACAGGTCTTGACACAAATTGGATGCCCAGATTGGTTTTTTTTTTTGTCTCCCTCTGCAATTGAATTCCTCTCAGCACTCTAACCCACACTATTTCGGATTTAAGGGAACAAATACACCTGGAAAGAACTACCTACCACTCGGAGCAAATTCCACAAGCATAATTTGAAAATAAAATACTATATTTAGCAAAGATGTCAGCCTTTTAAAGGGTATGTGTGTGTTGTACATTAATAATGTATATTGGTGATAATAATCCTCTATGCTTTTTCCATGAAATACTGTAAAGGAAAATATTTTGCACATCAGTCCAGTTCGTAGGAGTCAGCATTTCCAAATTTGTGGCATTTTTAGAAACCACTACATGTGACACATTGGACACCAAGTTTCCCTCTGTAACCTCTGTGGATATTGTGGTAATTTATTTTGTATCAAAGAGCTTTTTTTTTTTAAAGTCTCAGACTATATTTTGAGTAAAATTTTTTTCCTAATTAGAAAACAGTTCAATATGTACCTACCATGTGCCAGGGACAATGTCAGGAGCTACAGTCTGAAAAATAAAAAAGACCCACTCTGTGTTGTTGAGAGTTTACAGTTTAGAAGACGAGACCAAGACATAAACGGATGGTTTCAGTATAAATGACAGGCCAGAGTTTTTTTTCTGAGTAATATGGAATGCCACGAGGAGGTCCACAAGCCTACCTGGGAGCTCAGAGGAAGCTTCCTGATCGTAATAATATTAACTAAAACCATCAACATCTGTTGAGTATTTACTATGCTCCAAGGCCTCAATATGCACTTGACAAATATTACATTTTTAATCCTTAAAAAATTCTCTGAGGTAGGTAACACTCCATTTTACAAATACAGAAACTGAGGCTTGGAACCTTTAGAAATGGAACATTTTTACACACTGCCCTTTATCTCACTTTGATAGGGTGCCTCCATTTTAAACTATGTAGTTGTTGTCTGAATTGTTTAAAAGGCATAGAATGCTGAGCTGAACACTAATAGTCAAGAATTTAGGGGTTATCTTAATTACTCAACAGGTCATAATTCCAACTCTTAATTGGTCATTAAAAGAACAAATGCAAAGAACAAAAGCAACCCAGAATTCAAAGATGGGTGATCCAACTCTCTTAACAAAGGTGGTTTTAAAACCTGTTTCATATGGGCGCATATTGTTGTATTCCAGAGCCTTTTGAATGGACTAATGAGTTCTAAGCCTGAAGACCCAGTAGAGTACTTGGAAAATTGTTTGCAGAAAGTCAAGGAATTAGGCGGCTGTGACAAAGTGAAGTGGGATACATTTGTCAGCCAGGAAAAGAAGACCTTACCTCCGCTCAATGGAGGACAGTCACGGAGATCCTTTCTAAGAAATGGTAATGTATATGTAGAATAATGATATATAGTTACAGCACTTTTTTTTTTTTTTACAGCAGTTCTTTTTATAAAACACACCATACAGGGGCACCTGGGTGGCTCAGTTGGTTAAGTGACTGCCTTCGGCTCAGGTCATGATCCCGGAGACCCGGGATGGAGTCCCACATCGGGCTCCCTGCTCAGCGGGAAGCCTGCTTCTCCCTCTCTCACTCCCCCTGCTTGTGTTCCCTCTCTGGTTGTGTTTCTCTCTCTCAAATAAATAAATAAAATCTTAAAAACAAAACAAAACAAAAAAAACACCATACAGACTTATAAGTGATTATTCATCTTATTAGGTCCTCAAAAGCCTAGAAAGATATTTTACCCTGGAACATGATTTATTTCTCTGCTCCGAATTCTAATCACCCTTGTGATAAGACAAAAGCACATGCCACTATCCAACACTTTCCTGAAGGCTTAATTATGTTTTGTATTTCTGACTTCATTATTTTGCAAAATAAATAATATTAGCAAACTACGAATTTTTCTTAAAATTGCAAATAAGAGTTTCCCAAATAAATGGACAAAGTAGTTATTATGTAACAATTCAGCATTTCTTAATCGGCTAGGAAGAGCTTGGCATAATGTGTTTCCAAACTCAGAGTTCATATTAGTGCATCTGCATCAATGCATAGTAAGCTTATACTAATTAATCCAATAAGTATTTATTAAGCAGCTATTGATTGCAGTATAATAGATTAGGCATTTGGATACTATAAAAGAAATAGAAGACATGAACTTGTCTAGCAATTTTAAGAATAGTATGGAACTAAGAACTGGAGTTCACCAGAGGAGATTTGGGGTATATTCTGACACTTTCTGAACTACATGCTTATCGAAATTAGTGGTTCAACATCAGCCAACCACCATTTAGGCTGTGGTTGAAATTGACAAGTATAATTTTTCGGTGGAAACAGGTCATTTCCAATCAGGGGGAAAGAAGTTTATTCTTTCCCAGTGGCCAAGATCATTGTATTTCCAAAATTTATACCACCTTGGAAAAGTGTACCAAGAAATGTTTGCAGTATTAAAATACAAGTATTACAAGTATTTGTAATAAATACAAGAGGGAAATAAACTCCAGTTTATTTTACTTAGTCATGACCTGCTTAGATTTTATTTGAATGCAGTGTAGGGGAAAAGTAAGAGTGTGTTAATTTTTAAGAAACCCAAACAGAAAGGGTAAGCAGAAACAACCTCTCCAGAGAGCAGAGTCCTTCCCTATCCGTGCAGTAATCAGCACTAGAGGCCTGAAGGCTCAAGTGACAGTTGCCTCTGGGGCATACCACTTAGTAAATTTCTCCTTCCCTGAACAAAATGGCATTTTCATGGGCTGGAAGGGTTCATGTACCTTTCCCAAAAGGCTAACTTATTTCCCTGGGTGTTGTTATACTGTTAGAATCTGGCTCAGTGTTAAATACATGCACCATACCCTTGTTTAATTCAGGGAGATAAGTATGGGGAATCATTTCTATAAAGCAATAACAAACCTCAGGCATTACTGGATTTAGTCTAAAATATTTTTACATTTTTAAAATTTAAATCTAAAAGGATATGACATCCCTTAGTCCAAAGCTGCTTTCAGATTGCATATGAAAAGTGACGGTTTTGCAACAAAATGAAATCTCAATGCTTCTATTTCATACCATTACTTGCATTGATTATATATAGAAGCCAGGCAGGTCAAGTGTGTAATAAAAAACAGTGGAGACTGTGGTCAAGAAACTGAGAACAGTCATTGTCTAAAGGTAGTCATGTACAAATTTTGGAAAAATGTTGAACTGAACAAAACACATCTATGGGACTATATTGGGCCCACAAATCACCAGTTTGGAACTCCCAAGTGAGCAGGATAAACTAAAACAGGAATGGACAATGTAGGTTTAACTTTCTTTAGAATTACAATTGTGTATTAATTTTAGAATCTCCATACCTACTAATACCTTACCAGAATTCCTTCTCTGAGATCTTTTAGTTAATGATCAAACAGAACCTTTCAATGTACTATGATGACAAGAATACCTTATTACATACATTACTATACCTAGGACACATGCTGAAAGACAGAAAATAGCTTCTAAATGGACTTTTCTGTAATAATAACATTTTATTTTATGAAATGCTTTACATGTGCTTTGTAAGTTTTAGCTATATTTTATGGAATATATTATTAAATTAAAGGAAACGGGTAACTTCCCAGTCACTTAAACATCATTTCTAGAAATAAAAAGCAATTCATGCATATTTTGCTGATATATTGATATAGCTATGCTAATATATACTTATGAAAAATTATTCTATGAATTAAAACATTTAATCATCTAGGCAAATTACTTTCATACATAAAGATGTGATAAAAAGCAAAATTATTGATTGAATGAAAGGATTTTACTATCAATGTAAGATAAGCATCCATTTTTTTTCTTGCCATATGTACACAACTGAACAAATAATTAGTTGTGAATAAGAGTATTAATCCCATAGCTCCAAATGTCCATAGAGCTTCTGTTCTGGAATATCTCATTATCATCTTATACTCAACATGTTTAGAAGCAAGCATAGCATATTTGCTTAAAAACCAACACTTCCTTCTTTTCTTATTTTGATGAAGTCAATCAGTCAGTTGAGTATTAAAACAACCATTTATTGAGCACTAGTATTGTCAGATATTCTTTTAGGACTGAGGATGTAGCCACTGAGAAAGAACAAACATGGAACCTGCCCTCATGGAGTGACCTAGAGGGTATTATGCTAAGTGAAATAAGTCAGAGAAAGACAAAGACTACATGATTTCACTCACGTGTGGAATTTTTATTTGGTTTTTGGTTTTTTTCACTCACGTGTGGAATTTGAAGCAAAACAAACAAAAAAAACAAACAGAATCCTAAATGCAGAGAATAAACTGATGGTTGCCAAAGGGAAGGTGGGTGGAGAGATGGGTGAAATAAAGGGGACTAAGAGTACACTTATCTTGATGAGCACTGAGAAATGTATAGAATTATTGAGTCATTACATTGTATAACTGAAACTAAGAAAACATTATGTTAATTATAATTTAATTTAAAAAATAAAAAATAAAATGTTAAAAGACATAAAAAATGTTTTGTAAATACTATCGAAGTATAGATAGAGAACACTCTACAGGTATGATATATATGTATCATACATATATGGTATATATAAAAATTATGTATATATATATCATATGTATACAAATTATATACATGTATGGTATGTACATAAAAATTATACAGAATGTAAAGTTGAGGTTATTTTTTAAGAATTTTTTTTTTTTTTTAAAGATTTTATTTATTTGACAGAAAGAAACACAGCCAGAGAGGGAACACAATCAGGGAGAGGGAGAGAGGGAGAAGCAGGCTTCCCGCCGAGCAGGCAGCCCGATGTGGGACTCGATCCCGGGTCTCCAGGATCATGACCCGGGCCGGAAGCAGTCGCTTAACCAAATGAGCCACCCAGGCACCCATTTTTTAAGAATTTTTATAAGAGGTGGCGCCTGGGTGGCTCAATTGGTTAAGCGACTGTCTTTGGCTCAGGTCATGATCCCGGAGACCCGGGATCGAGTCCCACATTGGGCTCCCTGCTTGGCAGGAGGCCTGCTTCTCTCTCTCTCACTCCCCCTGCTTGTGTTCCCTCTCTAGCTGTGTTCCTCTCTGTCAAATAAATAAAATCTTCAAAAAAATACAGCCAGAGAGGGAACACAAGCAAGGGGAGTGAGAGAGAGAGAAGCAGGCCTCCCGCCGAGCAGGGAGCCCGATATGGGGCTCGATCCCGGGTCTGCGGCATCATGACCTGAGCCGAAGACAGTCGCTTAACCAATTGAGCCACCTAGGCACCCCCCCAAAAAAGAATTTTTATAAGAGATATTAATCAGGGATAATTGTTGAAATAAAAATAATGAAGTTGGTGATCATTTTGACTATGGAATAAAAAACATTGATGGTGAAAAAAAATACATTTATAGTTAGAAGCAGAGTGGTTGCTTTAGGAAATACCGTATGCTATAGGATCAACCACATTAACAGGGGAATGGATCCAACCTAGGCTGAGGTTCAGGGTAGGTTTCCTGGAAGAAGTTATATGCTCATGCATGGAGACAGAAAGCTAAGTGGGCGTTAGCTAGAGAAGGATGGAGGAGTTCGACCAGCTACCAAGGAATAGAGAACAGGAGTTACTGACATAGAGGAAGAGGCTATGACATAGGAGTGAGAGAAGCCCACTATTTCTGGAGCAGAAGAAAGAAGGCAGAAAGATGCTATACGAAATGGAATGTGTACCTTCTTCATTTAGACTTGAAACCTGGTTATTGTTTTTGTAATATCACCTCCTTTCATGTCAAAGATCCCAATTTTTTTTATGATTTTATTTATTTATTTGACAGAGAGAAATACAACTAGAGAGGGAACACAAGCAAGGGGAGTGGGAGAGGGAGAAGCAGGCTTCCTGCTGAGCAGGGAGCCCGATGTGGGACTCGATCCTGGGACTCTGGGATCATGACCTGGGCCGAAGGCAAATGATTAACGACTGAGCCACCCAGTTACCAATCTTAATCATATTCTGCATATGTAACCATTCATGTCCATTTCCTGTGCTACCCGTCTAAGTGAAGCCCTCATTTCTCACCTGTGCATTACTGTATCTGACTCCTAGCTGCTATTCTTTGCGTTCCTCATCTCTCTACTCCATCCCTTGTAACCACCACCAGATTAATCTTCCTAAAAAACATATTTCATATTAAATTTGTCACTGCTTTATCCCTCCCCCCCAAAATACCTTTCTGCTTTCTACCAAGTTAAAGCCAAAGGCCCTTCACCCTGTGGTCACACTCTGCCTACCCATCTTCTAGGCAATTAAGGCCTCTCTGTGCCCCCAAGAATACCGACACATAGGGTGAGGAAGGAAGGAGCCATCAACTATAGGAACCATGGCTGAGGCTTGAACAACACAGGAGATAGCTGCTGCATGTGGTTGTGAAAGTTGTGAGGTTGTATACTACACAGAGTACCATTTGCAGAGATCAGGATATATACAAACTACCAAGCAAAATTAGGCAGTACTCAGAAAGGTTCCTCTGAACAAGGGTTGGCAAACTGTAACCTGTGACTTGAGTCTGACTCCTTACCTGTTTCGTAACACAAACTCATCCATTTGTTTTTATATTGTCTATGACTTCTTTCCTGCTATCATGGCGAAGTGAAGTATGAGACTGTTCAAACTTCAAAATATTGAATGTCTGGCCCTTTAAGAAAAAGTTTGCAGATTGCTTACAGGGTGGTGTCTTCTTGTAGTTTAAAAAAATCAGACTCATTTAGTTGGGAAATTTTTCTCTACTAATTGTCGAAGTACAAAAATGTTTCATTACACTTTTTTTCCCCCCGTTTCAAAGTTATCTTACTCTTTTGCAGTAATGCCTGAAAATTCAAACTTTCCTTATCGGCGGTATGATCGGCTCCCTCCAATCCATCAATTCTCCATAGAAAGTGATACAGACCTCTCTGAGACTGCAGAGTTAATTGAAGAGTATGAGGTTTTTGATCCTACTAGACCTCGACCAAAAATCATTCTTGTTATAGGTATGAGGACAGAAAGCAAAATTCTTATACTACTGCTATCTTTGCTTTTATATTTACATTTCAAGAAATGATGTTAATTATGTGTATTTGCAAATACTAAGTTGGGTAATGACAATAGAAACAAAAGCTCAAGAGATAGTAGCTAGAAATATTTTTAGCATACGTTTCAATAAAACAGAGTTATTGCAATTGTATAATCTAATGCTTATTGCATTTTTATAGAATCTCATTACAATGTCCTAGAAATTCTCTATAATGAATTGAAAATATTAGTCTCCTCAATATTTATTGTCCTATGGTTTTATCTGTTTAACTTTTAACATAGGTAACTGAATCCATTAGAAGTTTTCTAAACATAATATATTTTTTCTTTTTAACTCAACAATTGAATTTTTCTTCACTATTAACTTTAGAGAATAATAATAATAATATGTTGGTAAAGACTCATATAAATGAATCTTCCATATGACAAACTGGCACCTGAAATAAAATCTAAGGTTTGATGTTGCAGAGAAGCAAATCTAATAGAATAGTGTTTTACACGGCATATAACATCTGAGTATTAATCAAAATAATGATAACAGTTACGTCTTAACATTGCTTACTATGAATGAGTATGAAAATACTAGTCTGATGTCATTTCACAAGAAACAGATACAGAAAAATTTGAAAGTCTTTTGCAAAATGTGTCTTGGATTATTCTTGCAAATGCTTAATTTCCTCAAAATCTATAAAAATCATGGGGAGACCTGTGAACCTGCAGTATGTCATCATTGTCTCATGTCCCATTTGACTCAGCTTTCAGAGATGACTGAAAGTGAAAATTGAGTGTGAAATGTTCAAAGCTCTTCTTGTCAGTAATGTTAACAGAGGGTGAAATGAATATAGCCCCCATGCAAAGAAGTACTGTTTTCAGAAGCTATAATGATGATGACCACTAGGACAAAAGCATGCAAATAAACACACCACGCTATAAGAGGAATTTAAGTTCCCCAGACTAGAAGGAATGACACTGGTCCATCTCTCAGTGTAATGAAAATGAAACCGCAAATATATTTAACCCTGAATTGTTTAAAATAATATTGTAGGAAGAAAGTATAGAAACTGGCTTTCTAAAAGTCATCATTCTTATGATATATGGGAGCCACCATTACGCCAAAATCTCCTCCCATTCTTGAAAATGGAAAGTTGTCTGTGCGTGTGTAAAAGTTGGAGGTCCTTACCTAGAACATAAGGAAATGCTTTATTAAAACAGAGCTATAGGTGAAGAAAAATTGGAAATTATTTTGCCATTTTACGATGAAATACTCTTTCAGTTTTATTTTTCTTGTTGCTGTTACTAAAATATTGGTGACTATTAATACGATAAACAAGTGGAGGCTTGATTGCCCATGAAAAGGTATATTACCAAAATGCTCTTGTGTAAAACAACACATGTATGGATTTTTGATGCATTGTGAATTTTATCTGAAAATGACTAAAATATTTCAATAAACTAAGATCTTTGGAGAAGATGTAAATGCTTCAGATCTCCTCTGCTTCAAAGAACTCTACAATTCTTTTTTAATCAGTAATATCAACTGGCTTCCCAAGAGTGTGATTCTGGTTTTAGACTTACACACTATAAAGTTGTATGTATTTCAGGGATAATGCAGAACCAATGAGTGTAAATAACTTTAGGATTTTAGAGGATTGAGATATAAGAAGAAAGGAAAAACCAGACCTTAGGTTATCAGAGAAAATTAGGGCAATTTTATCACTTTTGAAGAATTATAATTGTACTTGAACCTTACAAATTTGTATTGGTACGGATTTAAAAAGGAGTGTAGAAGGTACAGGTACCCACATGGTTTTTCATTCAAATAAACAAAATTCTGGTGATGCAGAATTTTTTTAAAACTAGCCTTCATGGCACAGACAGGAATCTCTCTTCTGTTAATTATAAAATCTAAGAGTTAGATGGATTCTAATATTTATGAGCATTAGAGATAAATAGAATAAAATTAGGCTCACTTTGGTTTCAGAGAGAAGAATGTGAAATTAATTTGTTAATTAAGCTCATCTAATAAATTAATGCTATTCTCTTCCGTTGTACAAATCATGTTTGTGTTGTCTCTTGGCTTCCATTAGTTGACAAAATTTTTTTTCTTGAAAGTGCCATAACTTTCTTAGCATGCTTGATTTTTTTAATCCAGTGGGATTTATAATCTCTTAGTTTGATGGTTTGCGAGATAAAGTGTGGAAATATAGTTTATGAAAGATAACTTTTATTCTTCAAGGATCAAATAAGCTTAAATTTGATGGAGTTATTCATATAATTTTTTATTTCAAGCCAATCCATGAACTGTACCATAGCTTAATAGGCTCAAAACATTTATTTAGAATC